>CANYBF011534978.1:0-15438 GCA_948192965.1 Dalechampia spathulata | reverse complement strand
TATCATGCATATGATATGTCATACACGCTCACATGTCATGCATATGCCATGTTACTTTTACCACTATATCACATGTCATGCATATGCCATGTCATCCAAATGCCATATAGCTTTATATGTCATTTTACGCGCAACTTTGCAATACCAATTCACATGACGCGCTGTGTGTTTAAATTTACGCTCGCATGCTTGCCTGCTTAGGACAATTAATTCCAACTATAAAGGTAAAATCAATTTTGGAAACTCATAGAATAGATCTCCACCACCCAAACCCAATCTCTGAAGGGTTTAACTAGCACTCATGCTATGGGTCGGTTGGACCAATCTGGAACCATCCGGTGGTGACTCCCTTGCGACTTTTTCGAGTTTGTATCATTCCCTAAGGAAACCCCTTAGGAAGACTGCGCTTTTGCTCCAAGTGCAGTCCCCGGTCTGTGACTTTCGCAAGCCTCGCTCTGGGCCCCGGCAGAAACTGGCGCTCACAATCATATTTATGCAATCATTCTATCAATCCCAATATAAGAAATATCATGTTAAAGAGATATAGTAGTATTTTCTTAGATGATGATCTCCTTTGTTCTTGTTTTGCAAAAGGATTATAGGAAACCCTTATCAATCCTCAATTTAAGAAATCTCTAAACTACATAACCAAGGATCAATTTTGGTTAGTAAACAATTTACAAAATCCTAATTCACTAACTAAAATGAAAAGAGAAAAGAAAGAAGATGAAAATTAGCTTGTTTTTCCTTTATAAGTGAAAAAATTGAATATATTTTTGTGTTGAATTGTCTATCACATTTTTTATGAAAGAAAAAGGAGTATGGTAGCTTCACTTAACCTTAATCCCATAATGTGACATATATATATGAGCATATTAGGGTTGAAGAGGTGTAGAATGACTTAAGTTGTGCATATGCATGACACATGCAAACTTAAGTCAATAAATCTAACCCATGGACTTCATTAGTTCATCTCACACTCCTCTTTTAAAAATAAATCCAACCCAAAATATATTTTATTTATGGTATATCAAATAATAAATAATAAAATTTAATATTATAAATAATATCAAATATTATTTAATAATATTTCATAATATCATCTTTCCTTTTCAAAATAAAATTTTTCTAGTTTATGTGTACCTCTTAGGCTTTTAACATATTCGTAATATACCGTACATATTATTGAATCTCATTTAATAATATTATAATATGTAAGTTATGAGCGATGTCTAGTCACACATCATAACTACCAAAATGTTAAGAAGTTAATAGTTTGACTACAACCCTTCCATATCAAATACCATTGTAATAAACTCCTTTCTCCATTTTACTATATGGTTTAGGTTTGAGTATGTGATCTTTCCCAAAACTTAAATCTCCATCAACCATAATCTTTGTTCCTAAAACATCCTTGTAAATCTCATTCAATAATTAGCATTATACTTTGGCTATAAATTCTTGAATCAAAGATTACTATATGGACTGTTAGATAAAACCCCTATAAAATATCTAGGGTAATGAATCCTTTATTGATATACAACTACTTCATATTATACTCAACCTCCAAGTGACAAATACCCCTTATAACAGATATTATGATGAGTCAAAATATAGCATTCCATAGTTAAGATAACTTTGATATCTCAAGACTAAGGATACTTGCACTACTGTTGTGAGTGAGATATATTTTCATTGACATAGATCAATTATCCATATGAAATCTCACTAGCAAGATCATATCTAATGAATTACTATTATATTATTTATATGCATGTTAACTTTAGATATCTCAAAACATAGTGTATAAGAATGCACACCCTAAAGGAAGTATAATTGTGAGCACCGGTTTCTGCCGGGGCCTAGAGCGAGGCTTACGAAAGTCACGGACCGGGGACCGCACTTAGAGCAAAAGCACGGACTTCCTAAGGGGTTCCCTTAGGGAATGATACGGACTCAAAAGAGTCACAAGGGAGTCACCACCAGATGGTTCCGGATTGGTCCAACCAACCCATAGCATGAGTGCTAGTTAAACCCTTTAGAGATTGGGTTCGGGTCGTGGAGATCTATTCTATGACTTTCTAAAATCAATTTTACCATTATAGTTAGGATTAATTATCCTAAGCAGGCAAGCATACGAGTGTAAATGTAAGCACACAGCGTGACATGTGATTTGGCATTGCAAAGTTACACGTAAAATGACATATAAAGCTATATGACATTTAGATGGCATGGCATATGCATGACATGTGAAATAGCGATAAAGTAGCATGGCATATGCATGTCATGTGAGCATGTATGACATATCATATGCATGATATGGCACCCTAGTATGATATGTAAGCACATAACATGGCAAATAGCGTATAGCGTTATGCGTCAACATATTGATTGTGTGGCGTTTGGCGTATGTGTGGCATATGCATAATGCGTGGGATGGATGGCATATCATATACATGATATATGAAGTGATGGATGTCATGGCATACGTATGACATGGCATAGTGGATGACATACATTATGCATGGCATGTGAAATGGATGACATGTCGTATGCATGACATGTGAATTATGCATGGCATACCGTGTGCATGGTATGTGAAATGATCCGTGACATCGCATATGCATGTCATGGTATAATAGATGGCATACCATATGTATGGCACGTGAAATGATGTATGGCATGGCATATGCATGTCATGTATAGTAGAATGTGCTTGTGTTATATGACATGGGATGTGAAATGATGTATGTCATGGCATATGCATGTCATGGCGTGTAGCATACTATATGCATGGCATATTGAATGATGTATGGTATGGCATATGCATGACATAGCATAGTATGTAGCATACCATATGCATGACATGTTAAATGATGTATGGCATGGCATACGCATGACATGGCATAGTGCACGTATGTGAATGTGTATTCAACATATTATGTGTATGACATACGGTATGACATGCGTTATGGCATACGACATGGCATAGTATATGACATGGCATGACATATATATGCATGGCAAGGTGTATTGATTGATTGTGTGTATTCGATTGCGTATTGGTATATTTGCATATTTGCATATTTATACGTATAAGCATATAAAAATACAGTATGTTATGACATACAGTATATGCATGGTATGCATAGTAGTGTGTGCATGTGTCATATGACATGGCATGTGACGTGAATGACATAATATATTTAAGCAAATATATGAATAAAAATTTAATGGCCGGTAAAAGGGATCGAGGAAATTAAGGGGATACACACGAGATAGGGGGTTAATTATTCCAGACCAATAATAAATCCTATCCTATTACATAAATATCCTCACATACATATTTTGGGACGTTAAGTAACGTCCCCTCCTTCTTAGGCACTATTCCTCTCAGTTTTGCACAATCCAAAATGCACGATGGATTAATATGCAAAATAAACAAATAAAATTCATTAATAGCAAATGAATATTGGATTTATTTGACCAGTCCAATGCCATTTAAAAACACGAACCGAGGGTCAAAATCCAACAATTATTAGGCAATAATTGTGAGAATAAACACGAGCTGGATCGTGAAAATTCATTTTAATAAAAATAATTTTAGGCAAAATTATTTTATTTGATCATGGAAAAATTAATTAGGAGTGCTAACATCACTTGGGATATTTTGGAGATAGCCCCTTAACCAATTAAAATCCAATCCTTTCAAAACCGCATTTTATACGAGTAAAAATTGCATTTTTATCATAAAAATTAATTTTGAGGCCAAAATTAATTAAATGTATTTTTTATATGACAAGTCCAGAATACTTGAGCCACTTGTAAATCTACAAGAAAATTAAATCTGTTAGTATAGAAATGATCTACAGATTAAAATACACAACATTAATGAAGATAGTACCTCATTTTGAACACGAATCGGCCTCCGATTTTGGAAACCAAACAATTAATTAAGCAATTAATTGAAATATTAATTTTAAAGCCAAAATCAATTAGATCTGGACAATTTTTGACAAATCCAGAACCCCAAGTGCATGGAAAAGCTACTGCAGTTGCTGGAAAATTCAGATCCAAAGTAGATCGGGTGAAAATCGAATTTTTCTGTGAAAATCGAGATTTATGTGCGCTGTACATAAGGTTATGTGTGCCACACATAGGCTATGTGTGGCACACATAACAGTATATGTGGCACACATAACTTGTAAAAATAGAAGGAAATCAAGGATTTTTAAGCAAAAACCCTAAATCCAGCCCCGATCTAGGCAGATCAGACCTAAAATCGGAGTTTTGCTCGTGGATTTGCATCCAAATCAAAGAAAATAATTTTTAAAATTAAAATCATGGTAGATTCAGCAAGTTTTAGGCAGGTCCAGGACACCTAAGGCATGAGGGAGCCTTGAATGCCACAAAGTTTTTCCAAATTCGGTCCCGAGAGGGCTCCCGACCAAACGTCTTTTTATGGAACGTGCGGCTAGCATAGGGCTATGTGCTATGCATATAGCATTTTTGACCTATGCATTCTGCCTTGTACGAGCGGAAGAGGATGTGAGCCATAGGTCCATGACGATGCAAATGACATTTTGAGTCACTTTGCAGTTATAAGTTTTCTCAAATTCGACCCCGAACACCGAGTTTTGGCTTAATGGGCCCGTTTTGGGCCCAATAGGCCTTTAGGGCCGAAATGTGGCATTCGGGATGCCGTAAATCATGCCTTGCATAGGCATTAGTGGATATGTGTTCTATGCATTCAGAACACTCAAATTTGGTAAAGTCGGGTGGTGGGCCCACCTGTGTACTATTCATGATGAGTAGTACCCCGGTGGGCCCCACAACATAAAAGGGCTTAAAAGGTGGCCAACAGCATGCTAAGCATTTTGCCTTGAGTAAGGCAGCAAACGAGATGTGTTTTGTGCGAAAAGAACACTCAGAATAGATTACAGTGGGTAGCGGGCCCCACTAATTACCTAGTGGGCCCCACAGCGCGGTTGTTCCGGAACGTGGCATTTGCGATACCATAGAGGTATGCCTTGTGTAAGGTAGCGGTGAGGTGTATTCCATAAGTACAGAATACACAAAATAGGTCAATAGGGGAAGCAGGCCCCGCTTGTGTACTATTCATAGTGAATAGTGACCCAGGTTCAAAATGCAATAATTTGCATTCTGCGTATCCTACCATGCGTGGGCAGGGGTGAAATGTATTCTGTAAGTGTAGAATACACAGAATAAGCTAATAGAGGCTGCAAGCCCCACTAATGTCCTAGATGGGCCCCATAGCGTAGTGGGCCCAGAAGATGGCAATTGCAATGCCAAGCGCTGTGCCTTGCGCAAAGCAACTGGAAAATGTATTCTATAAGTAAAGAATACACAGAATAGGTTATCAGGGGCAGCGGGCCCCGTTATTGCCTGGTGGGCCCCACCTGTGCACTATTCATGATGAATAGTGCCCAGGGCCAAAAATGTAATATTTTACATTCTGCAATCTCTGCCTTTGCGTAAGCAGTAATAGGGCATGCTCTGTGTGTACGGAGCATCCAAAAAAGCTAGTAAAGGTGGTGGGTCTCACCTGTGCACTATTCATAGTGAATAGTGCCAAATGCCGGAAATGCAGTATTTTACATTTTGAGGGGTTTGCCTTGCATTGGCAATAATGAAGTGTGTTCTGTATGTATAGAACACTCAGAATAGGAAAATGAGAGTGGCGGGTCCCGCCAGGTGCCATGGTGGGCCCCACCAATTCTGAGGTGTTCTGTGCATCAGAATGCACAGAGGAAGCCACAGAGGCCTATGTGCTTAATCGATGTTGATATCGAGGACTAGAACCAATCCGAATCAACAAAACCCGAAGCTGCACGAGCGTGAAAAGTCAGGGTCAACAGTTTGCCCCCTTATCAGGATCGTTTTGAGGCGACACAAGTGTAAGTCGTCAAAACGCGATCTGATCATAACATGAATTTTCGCAAGGAGCAGGAAGCGTACTTGGCTGATGCTCATATCAAGGCCTAATGCTCGTGCTAAGACTCACGGGAGTGCTCGCGTTAAGGCTTAAATCCTGATTCTGCCATTGGGAGCCTGGTGCTCGGGCCGGATGATCAATACTAACCGATGGTCCTCGGCGGGACTGATGGCAACGCCGCGAGCGAATCATCTGAAGTCAGCATTCAGATGCCTATGCATTAGGGTTTAGGAACCAAAAGCTTGGTTCTGCGATCACTGTTGGATCATATGGTCAACTGCGGGACCTGAATAACCATCTGCTGGGTCTATTCTCGCGCCATCATATAAATGTCAGATATCCTGAAACGGCTTTCAAGATCCTCTACGGGGTCTCTGACATTTCTGGTCGACGATTTTGACCAGTAAATACCCCAACTCCATTACTGGGGACCCGACATTCAGGGCTGTTTTGGTCAGAGCTAACCGGTGGTCACTGCAAGACCAATGGCTTCCTTACGAGTAAATCACCTGAAGTCAGCATTCAGATGCCTATGCGTTAGGGTTTTGACATCAAGGCCTTGACTCTGTGATCTCTGCTGGATCGTGTGGTTCAACGGCGGAACCTTTTGGTGACCGTCTGCTGGGTCTAGATGATCAACCATCAGATCTTGTTCTCGCGCCATCACATAAGTGTTGTCTGTCTCCAAAGTCTGCATTTGGTACCCTCTGTCAAAATGCAACACCATCTGGTCAACGACTTGACCAAAAGTCAAAGGCTTGACTACTTTTGATCGTCTGCTAGATCAACTTCCTGTCTTTGCTAGACATAGGAAAGCAATTTGTCAATGAAATTGGTATTAAAATAGTCCAGAAAAAATACCTGAATTTTTTAGTATCATTTTGCTGCATTCTGACTCATTTTACAGATTTTCCAGACGCTGCGGGTCGTGAAAATTAAGTTCGATGGAGCCAACGACCTCTAAAAATTACAAAATTTTTATGAGAGGCCTAACTTTTCATGTGCATTTTAGTAAGGGGGTGGCGCACATTAGCAAGAATGCATAGTGGCAGGCGCATGTTAGCAAAATTTGTAACGTGTGATGCACGTTACCCTATGTATGTCGTACATAGCTTAAAATTTTTATATTTCTAGGCTTCCATTCGAAAATCAGTTTGTTTTCCCTATAAAACCTTGATTTTCTCTGAAACTTCAACCTAAAAATTTTACGTTTTTGCAGAAATGGCCGGAATTAGGATACAACCGACTCCTTGGGACCTTGAATCTGTCCTGAGTTATGCTCTAACCAAGTTTACAACTCGTGATGCTTATTTTGGAGCCCATTTTGGAGATGAAATTGCAGAGACCTTTGCCATAGACTCGCATCGGTTTCGAGCTCCTCCCGAGAAGGTGAGTTTTCTGTAACTCAGCTCCATTTTTTGGCTTTTATTGTTTTTTTGAAAATTAAGTTTTAGACTATTTTTGATGTGTTTTAGGCTTGTGTTAGGCTAGGATTTTGTGCTAGGCTGAAGCTAGGCTTAGGTGGGCTTGTGTTTGTCTAGATTTTTTGGCGTGAGCTTATGCTATGTGTGGCGCACATAACACTATGTGTGGCGCACATAGCCTATGTGTGGCATACATAGTGCTATGTGTGGTGCACATAGCAATGAAAAATGGGCCAGAATGTGCGTTTTTCGACCGTTTTTCAAGTGCTTGGGCATTTTAATGATTCATAGGCATGAATAGGTGTATTTAGGGTTAGGAGGAGGAGCTCTGTACCTCTGAAATTATTCTGTATACTCTGTAATTTAGTTTGAAGCCTGACCTGAATTTTGTATTTTGTAGAGGGAACGAACAGTTGTGGGCAGCGGTAACATCCGCGGTGTCTTTGAATGGTATTCCCAGCTACCTTGGGAAATCCATATGAGAGTGGACCATAGCTGTTTTGGTCCGTATATCTCCTACTTCACTAGCATAGATAAAAAGTGTAGCAGGCTTGTTATGACTGCCATGGTCGAGTGGTGGATGGATTCCACGTATACCTTCCATCTACCGGTAGGAGAGATCGAGATTACCCCGGGGATATTTGCTAGAATCACCGGGTTAGAGTGTGCCGGACTACCTATCCAGTTTGATGCCCAGCTAACATCACCCCGTTGGATGTACGGTGTGATATTTGACCTGCTGGGTGTGTCCCCCAATGTGTGACGTGGACACAGCATCTCCTACGACTATCTCCGGGAAGCGGTGTTAGCGAAGAGGCTTGGCCAGACGATCTCAGCGGATCAGTACCCCCGCAGTTGCTGTACGTGCTAGGGAGTACTTTGTTTAATGATGCTAGAAATAGCATTCATATGTCTATACTGTGGGCTCTCCATGACTTGGAGTCCATCAGGCGGTACAATTGGGGTAGTGCTGGTCTAGCCCACTTTATGCAGGGACTAGACCTCTGTAGCAGATAGTGTAGAGATCGCTTCATCGGTTGCTGGCAAGTCATAGAGGTAAGCAGAATTCTGCTAATTCTGTTACTGTAGAGTCTGTCTATGTCTTGCTGACTATGCATATTGACCTTGTAGATCATGGCGTATGAGTTTGGGTTGCTGCTTGAGCCCGATATTCTGCATGAGGTACCATTCGATTTCCCTCGTATGCGAGCGTGGTGCGTTCCATGACAGAGACTTGAGTATACCATGGATGAGTTGAGAGAGCACCTCAACAACCTGACCTGGGATCATGTAAGAGGAAACAATTTAATTAGCATTAAACTGTATTGAACTGGTTTGAGAAATACCTATGCAGGTGTCTAATTTCTCTTTATCGTTGGAATAGGTGCATCCTTTTCCTTAGAGTAATATGCATCCAAGGTCGGAGTACGTGACAAGTTCAATGCGTAAGGATGAGCAGCATATATTGTTAAAGGGTCTTAAGAGTAGGCCCTTCTACTTGGGTGAGCGCGTTGTGGATTGGTATCTGGGACTGGATAGTCGGGTGGAACCTGCTGCACCACCTCGCGTAATGTTTTGGTCAGCTTGTACTGACACAGATCCAAAAGTGCTTGCTGGATTAACTGGCGTTCCCAAGCGGGAGTGTCTATCAGACTCACCAACAGATTACCCCTCTTTCATCTAGTTGAGGCTATTGGGGCCTATGGAGCTCTCCACATGTAGGAGCTAGCATGATCGATTCAGTGGGATTGGAGGGAGGTCTACTTCCCATAGTAGTCGAGGTTGACGTCATAGTTCATTCGGGACTGGCAGTTCTCGAGACGATGGTGCTTCAAAGAGATCTCATGATTCTGGGCAGGTACAGTCCTACCGGTGATGATGTTAGCCACTCCGGAGGTGCCTCCAGGATATGGACGTCTGGCAGATTTTGTAGAGGGTCAACTAATGTGGCCACAAAATCCGCTGATATTTACTTATGATGCAACTGGGCGTCCTTATGAGACTTCCTTCCCAGTACCGGCAAGGAGCAAGATTGAATTTGATCCTCCTAACATGACCCATATGAGTACATGTGTTTTAATATGCCTTTGACTTCAGTGGTCTGACATCCATTTTTATCTTGCAGGTGGCTAGAGATATTATGGTAGACGCTTTAAGATTGCTGATGGGACTGCGCCATTATCATGCGTCTGAGATGTTGGATGCCCAGGTAAGTACCTGTTATGAAATGCGAGTGTTTAAATATGCATGGATGCATGACTTATATGCCTAGATGTTTTATGCCTGTAGGCTAGCTAGCAAGTGGAGTGAGAGGAGCGTGATCGTTTCGCTCGGATGATAGAGGAGAGGGACCGAGAGATTACTCGACTGACGGTACATCTGGAACGGTATAACATTAAGGTTCCGGATAGTCCCAGTCCTGAGGATGATCACTCCGGGGAGGATGATGCATAGAGATGATGCGATGTCAGGCTTTCATATGCATGGCATCAGAAATTTGTAGTTTCTGTACTAGAATAAGATGATGCATTACAGACAGGCATTGCGTGCCTAGTACGTCAGGGCTATTGCGTACCAACTGTCTGAACAGTCAAAAGCTTGAACTGTGTAACTTTTGGATTTATTAGTGGAATCCAATGCTGTTTGCTGGTTATAAATACACCATGCCTTTTGGTTTATTGGCAAAACATAACTCATCTACTTTTCTTTGCAGAAATTAGATATACAATGACTCAGCAATCATTATCTGCCTTCCGCGCTCTTTTACTTGAGAACCTTCTAGCAAGTCTCAATTAACCATGCTTTTCTGCATGCTGCCATGTATTTTTAGGATCCGGAGGTTTACGTATTCTGATTCGGGCATGTAGAGTTATGTCCAATGTACGAGGAGTTTGTTGCCATCCTTGGGGTTACCTGCAGTATGATGACAATGCTAACAGTGCCAGTGCCCATTGGAGATGCATTCTCATATCTGATCAGGGCTTTTGATATTAGTCCGCTGGAGGTGAGATCTCTTCTGATTGCAGATAGCTCTATAGATCTCGCTGCTGTTTTCTAGCTATGCAATCAAAAATCTATATAAGACCTTTCATGACTGAGGATGGTTGGATTTGGACTATTGGCACAGTTCCTATTCATTGATCCATTCGGTCATGGAGACTTGTTGCTCGGGCCTGTGGTAGATCAGATTATGGAGGGTCGAACCCCTTTTCCCATGATCATTACGGAGATGATCCTTGGTCTGGACAAAGTGAAGCATGGACAGTCTGAGCGCTTCAGTGGCAGTCTGCTTCTTCTACAGGTGAGAATTCTAAGCTGCCTTTGCAAGTTTTCAACTTAGAAAATTTGTATTTTTGCCCTAGCTTTTGCATGAGTCACCTTTTGTGAGGTTTTTAGCTCATCAGGCTTCTACTTTTATTTTCAAACCCTAACTTTTGCCTGAGCTGCCCCCTTGGGTTTTCAGCTCAACGGGTCGCTCTTACTTTTACTTGAGTAGCCTTGTGCAAGGTTTTCAACTCAACGAGCTTTTATTTATTATTTATTATTTATTTTGTTTTTATTACAGATTTGGCTTTAAGAGAAGCTTGGGATTTTGGCGCCGCTAGCTGGGGACCCGTAGAGATACCCTCCTCATAGCCATATGTGAAGGGGCTATGCCTTCAGTGAGGCAAGGGCGATGTCATTCCAAGGCTGGACTGAATGGATGAGGACCTGACCTGAGAGCGAGATCAGGTGAAGCTGTCCCTGGTGGCGTATATAGCATGTGACTGTAATGACCTACATAGATTGTATCCCATTGCCGGGATTCAAGCGTTGCACGCACTATAGTTCTGCTAGGATTTGTCGTCAGTATGGTCATCGGCAAACCATACCTCAGTTGACTGAGTTTGAAGGAGGAAGGCTGGTGCCTCGCTTTATGGAGCATGTGGAGAGGACCTAGCCTTGCCGCTGAATAGCACTGGTGGAGATTCCCGGAGCTGAACCTGCCACTGATGATGAGTACAAGCTGTGGGTGTTGCGCCAAGCTTGAATCCTGTACTATAAGACATTGTTAAGAAACAATATGTAATAAAGGATAATAATGCTTTGTATTTGCAACTAGTATTACTTAAGGCTAAGTTTATGAATATGCGTTCCATTTGCATTAATGAGATTAAAACATTTACATGAAAATGTTAAAACCAACACAAAAGTTCTAGATGCGCATCAGACTCAACCTCTGTTATTGACCAACCTCGTGCGAGATTTTTTAATCAACTATTTTAATGCTATCCTTTTGCTTTAAAGAGCTCTAACTTTTGCATGAGTTGTCCAAGTGGATTTTCAACTCATCGAGCGAATGTTTTTCATCTTGCCTTAACTTTTGCATTAATTGCCTATGCAGGTTTTCAGCTCACCATGCTTTTCATTTTTTTTCACTTTTCTTTTTACCCTCTGCTCGAGAAAAAGTATTTCTTCAGCCGATCAAGGTTGACAGGTTCTGAGAATTCATTACCCTCTAAATCCGAGATGCAAATAGCGCCTTTAGAGAGGATCTTCTTAACTAGGAATGGGCCTTCCCAATTAGGTCTTAATTTCCCACGAGGATCGCAGATAGCCAGTCTAACTTGCTTCAGAACTAAATCACCTTCCTATATGGCAACAGGCTTGACCTTCTTATTGAATGCATTGGCCATGTATTTTTTGTAAGCTGTAGATGATAGAGAGACTTTAGCCATTTCTCATCAATAGTAATCAGTTGCTCGTACCTGGCTCTTTTCCACTCAATTTCTGGCAACTGAGCTTCCAAAATAACTCGAAGTGATTTAAGTTCTACTTTGATTAGCAATACGACTTCTGTCCCGTAGACTAATGAGTAGGGGGGGTAGCACCCATAGGACTCCTTACAGTGGTTCTGTAACCCCATAAGACAAATGGCAACTACTCATGTCAGTCCTTGTAAGTCTTTACTGTCTTGGCTAAGATACGCTTGATCATCTTATTAACCACTTCAACTGACCCATTGGCTTGAGGGCGGTAAGGAGAAGATCGATGGTGCTCGATCCCATATCTTTCCAGCAAGTCTGTAACTTGGGCCTGGAACTGTACTCCGTTATCTGAAACCAGGTGATGCGGTACCCCATATTGGCATATGAGATTCTTTTCTATAAACTTGGCAACCTGTCTTGCCCCCAGTTTACTGTAGGATTCAGCTTCCACCCACTTAGAGAAGTAACCAATGGCTACTAGTATGTACCAATATCCATTAGAGGTGTTAGGATAAATCTCACTCATAATGTCAATTCTCCAAGCTGAGAATGGCCAAGGCGTTGTCAAATTCTGCAATTCAACTAGCGGTAAGTGACTTAGATCTTCATGAATCTAGCATTCCTGGCGTTCTGTAAGTCTGACATGATTCTGCATGGCAGAAAAAGGTTAGCATGGATGTATGAGTATGCACATACGGTTGCATATGATGCACGTGATGCAACACGTAGAATGTATGCATGACCTATGCTAGAAAACATGTAATGTTATGGCTGTAATAAAGTGAATCAGCATGTGTATGCATGGGTGCACATGATGCATCACGTAGGATGTATGCATGTCCTATGCTAGGAAACATCCAGCATTATGGTTGCAAAAGTGAAATTTATTAGCAGATTGTATGAGTATGCATGTATGCGTGTTTAGAAAAAAAACACGAAAAGGTTAGTGAACACATAGCATGCAATAACGCTCCCTTCCAACCTTATACCTCCATGAGATTTGGTCAATTCAAGTTCTTCTGTCCTAGGTAGGATACTAACCCAGAGTTATAATGGGAACTTGAGGCACGATTCTCTCAAATAGGCAAGCGAATGGTTTTAATCGTTGCTTGATCATATGAGCAAAAACCCAACAGCATTTCGACCTAATCATATTGCAATGATAAGAGAATGCCAATGGAATTGGCATGAGGTTGTGTAACCATATGGAATCATGAAAAGATTCTAACTCTTAGCAGAGCAATACGGGCATGATCATATTGTTATGATAAGAGTACGCCCATGGAATAGGTGTAAGGTTGTACAACCATACGGAATCATGAAAGGATTCTAACTCTTAGCAGAGCAATGTGGGCATGATCATATTGTTATGATAAGAGTACACCCGTCGAATAAGCGTGAGGTTGGGCAACCATATGGAATCATGAAAGAATTCCGACTCTTAGCAGAGCAATATGTGGGAGGAAAATAGGCTGGGTCTATGCAAATCCACTCACATGATAAGGTAAAGATCCACATAGCATGCAATAAGGGTCCTAGTTTGGAATGTTACTAGGCTTACTACATGGGCTTTAGTCCAGTTTTGAGAACAGGCTAAGGTCTCCCACCACATTATCCACAACCTATCCAACCAAATGGAATCGTCGATATAGAACTATACCTCGCATCTATCCGTCAAGAATCATCGATGGTTATCAGTACAGTGCAGCGGGTGGTAAAGGCAAATGTGCTTTCCCAAGGAGTCGAATGGAGTCCAAGGTACTCCCTCACTCACAATCATCGGTTTGACATGGGACCAGGGTGGTGTGTGTGAACACGGACTGGTGTTGTGATGCATACAATTAATCTAACTATGATGAGAAAATTGATATGGAAACTTTTAGATGCCACCACTCTTTCACCATGATGTCCCCAGTGGAGTCACCACTGTAAGTGCCGGTTTCTGCCGAGGCCCAGAGCTAGGCTTGTGAAAGTCACGGACCGGGGACCGCACTTGGAGTGAAAGTGCGGAATTCCTAAGGGGTTCCCTTAGGGAATGATACGGACTCGAAAGAGTCACAAGGGAGTCACCATCGGATGGTTCCGAATTGGTCCAACCGACCCATAGCATGAGTACTAGTTAAACCCTTCAAAGATTGGGTTCGGGTAGTGGAGATCTATTCTATGAGTTTCTAAAATCGATTTTACCATTATAGTTGGGATTAATTATCCTAAGCAGGCAAGCATACAAGTGTAAATGTAAGCACACAGCACGACATGTGATTTGGCATTGCAAAGTTGCACGTAAAATGACATATAAAGCTATATGACATTTAGATGGCATGGCATATGCATGACATGTGAAACAGCGATAAAGTAGCATAGCATATGCATTTCATGTGAGTGTGTATGACATATCATATGCATGATATAGCAACCTAGTATGATATGTAAGCACATAACATGGCAAATAGAGTATAGCGTTATGCATCAACGTATTGATTGTGTGGCATTTGGCGTATGCGTCGCGTATGCATAATGCGTGGGATGGATGGCATATCATATGCATGATATATGAAGTGATGGATGTCATGGCATACGTATGACACGACATAGTGGATGACATACCTTATGCGTGGCATGTGAAATGGATGACATGTCATATGCATGACATGTGAATTATGCATGGCATATCGTGTGCATGGTATGTGAAATGATGCATGACATGGCATATGCATGACATGGCATATGCATGACATGGCATAATAGATGGCATACCATATGTATGGCACGTGAAATGATGTATGGCATGGTATATGCATGTCATGCATAGTAGAATATGCTTGTTATCGCACCCTAATTTTGGACCGTCTTGACTCGCATCGAATCCGGGATGATTCAGGACCATTTCGGGTTGGTCTTGGGCCACTCCGGGTTGATTTGGATCATTCCGGGCCGTTCTGGGCCAATTCTGGCCCATTTTAGGGGTGTTACGCGATTGCATATGTTTCTGGACCCGCCGCATATGTACAAACATACGCGATCGCGTATGTTTGTAACACGCCGCATATGTTAGGATACGTGATCGCGTATGTCTCTAGGGCAGATTTTTTTAAAGCTTTGGAACTCCATTCTGCGTGGGGGTTGGCACTTTTAGGGTTTCGGACTTTTGGACCTACAGGATTAGGGTTTTTGGCAGCCAAAAATGTGATTAATTCTCTTAATTAAGTCTTTGGATTATTCTAAGCAATTAGGGTTAAAATAAACTCACAAAATCACTTAGACTTAGGTGATTTCATTCCTTATGCTTGGATTCGGACTATTCTTTCTT
>CANYBF011534378.1:0-14073 GCA_948192965.1 Dalechampia spathulata | reverse complement strand
AAGAAGAAGCAAATGACCTACTTTTACTTATGAAAATCCTAATATAATTAAATGATTTACTTAATTAAAGAAGGGTCCAATCGCATGGTGACACTTGTCACCATCCTATTGGTTCCTTCCTTAATTTGATTTCTTTTTATTTTTATTTAATATTTTCTTCAATGAGTATATACTAAATCTCATACATACATAACATACATCACATATCCAACATGCATAATTCTATTATCCGAAAATACCCCTTTATATAAGTGAAATTACCAAAACACCCCTACTTCCAACTTAACTTATTTTAAATTCTAATTTCATTTTTTTTACTTCCTAATATACATTCTAACCTCTACTTTCATATATAATATCATGTTTAACATATCTAATTATTTCTTTGCACTTATAAATTTCATTCAAAAAAACATTATTAGGACCACCTTTCATAAGCGTTCAAAATGCACTTCTTAAAGCATGAATACTCTATTTTCATCACTTTAACCTATTCTTTTACCTCTTTTCACTTTGAATTCTATATCTTATGAAATTCCATTCATGTCTATCATACTCATAAGCATATCTAGCATATACTAATCATAGTCCAATCATACTTTCCATGCACCATTCATTCTCGTGCATAAAATGCAAACGTGCAAAAAATGCTACTAATGCGGATGTGACATTTACTCTGTTGTACATTGAATTATTTGGTTTACTCTATCATTACCAAGGTCAGTTTATATATATATATTTAAAATATTCCTCTTCAAACTTGAGCTGCATGTGTTTCAGTGATCTTATTCTTCCTCTCTCTTATTTCTTGCATGTCTGTTATGTTTGGGGTATATATATAGATATGGTAGTGGCGGAGAGTTGTGAGCAAAGGGATGAGTAAAACCTCCATGCTGGTCCTGTTTTCTTTTATTGAATTTATGTTACTATTTTGAGTTGCATGCATTCTCCTAGCTACGTTTCTTGTTGTGGTTCCTTTGGGAGTATGGTTTTCTGTTTTGGGTTGTTGGTTATGGGTTGTGATGTGTTAACAATGATTCAGGTTATGGTAATGTAATTCTTTCTTAAGGTCAGAGTATATATATGTATATGGGGATCGGTTGTGTTTAGGGGACTCATAGCTAGAGGTATAAATGAGAAACTTGTTGCTGTTATGAGTTGCATGTTATAATGAACTCTTTTTTTTCTTCTTTTATGTTTTATATGATCTGATTTTTTTGAAAATGTTGTGTTGTTGCTGGTGGTAGTAAATAGGGTAATAGTTACGTTGCTTGCTCATGATTTGGATGAGAATATGGCGTTATGGTTGGGTTGTTACATGGTGTTTATTGTTCTTTTTAATGTTTTGGTACAAAAGTTGGGAAATGTTAGAGGAAGGTACGGGTTGCTGTTTGGAATCGCACATAGGGATGCTTGTGTACTTCCATTATTTCATGATTGTTGAGTATTCCTGGCTCTTCTTTATTTTTTTTCTTAATAATGGGTTATGCTTTAAAGGACACAAATGTTGCTGTACATGATTTTGGTATTAGTTTGAAGCAATGTATTGATGTGGTGATTGGCGGTTATGCTTGAGGGACGGCAAGATTGTGTTTTGTAGGGACTTGAACTTAACAATTATGTTATGGGTACAGTAATGGGGGGTATGTGTTGCGAATTCAAGTGTTTATGGGTGCTCCATTACTTGTAATATTCTCCAGGTTAATTTTTGGTCTTTACATGCGTATATGGATGGATTTCCGTGCTAGTTTTGTAGGTGAGTTGGCTATTATGTGCTTGAATTGGTAGGAAGGGTTGTAACTCTTTTTAATAATTATCTTTCTATATGTCGATATATTACCTTACTATGAGTTAATTATTGAATATTGGATTAATATAAAAGTTATATCTTAAGCTATTATGAGTATAAATTAAACTATATAAGATATCGATTAAATTATCTAATAAGGTAATTTTATAGTTTATTAAATTATAGATTCAGATTAATTACTATTAATATTTTAAATAATGATTTTTAATTAAGTTTGTTAATTAAGAATCATTTTAAATTAATAGATCTTTAATTAAATTAATTAATATATGATATATATGAAGTTTGACATACTTTATTATATGATCAATTTAAAATTTTGGAAATTTGTAATTATTTAATAGAATAATTTAATTTATAAATTAAGATTATTTATTACCACTATTTTTAAACTATAATTATTATATGCTTTATTGAATCCTAAGGTATTTATTTAAAATAAGTTTTGTTAATCATAAATGATATGAAATCTGTAGATCTTTGATTAATTATTTTTCTAATCAAAACTTTATTATTTTAATTAATAATAAGGAAGTTACTTTTTTTTTTGAAATATATATCATATGACTATGTTCTCAATTAGATTCTTTATTAATTATATTATGATATTTTTTTATATAATACGTTATTTATTTTATTCCATTTAAGAAATCTAAGAGATGATTATGTTGTGGTGTATATAGTTACTTGATGTTTATTTTAGTATTTTTACTTGGCGTAATTTATGTCATTGGTAAATGATTGAGATTCTTTTGAATTATTACTAAGCACACTTATATATATATATATATATATATATAATTACAGGGCCTACTGAGGAACCTGTTCATATGTCCCCGAGACGCGTAAACAAGGGGAAAGCCCCTGCAGGTCAGTGCTATATACTCGACTTAAATAAATAAGTCTGAGATAAAATCACACACGCACTGCACATTAATTAATAAGTCATATGTCCCTAAAAACATTATGATATGTATTTAAATATTCCAATGCATCATATCATATAAATCATATACATTGTTAGATAAAGCATTGACATTTCATAACATTATTTCATGACGTTATAAGGACAGAAAAGTGAGGTTATTGTGATATGCTGAGATTGAATATGTATTGAGATATTTATAAGGAAGCTGAGTACAGTTGCTTCCCATACGTTGAGTTCAGTCGCGTATGTTGATCAATATCATCGAATGCTGAGTACAGTCGCATTCAAGAAAAATATGATGATAAAAAAAATACGATGGTTGAATTGAGATGTGATAGTGAAAAACAGATTGTTCGAGGGAGAGTGCAAACATCGCATTCTCATAAATTCATTCCATACCTGCATACATTCATATTAAACTAATATGGGATATTGTGGTTATGAAAATATATGAAGTATTCATGATGCTATGAATAAAATTCAGTGGTGAATCCAGGTACTACAAAATTGTGATATGAGAATTTTGGAATTTTATACGTATGAAATTACTTACACTAGAATTTATTTTGTACGCTGCTTTATAGAAATATCATTGACATTTAATGATATACTTTCAATTATTATAAATGATATTATTATTTGTTGCATTCATTTATTTAGCGCTACTGAGTTTTACTCAGCGTTTGTCATTTGATGAACGCAGATCCGAGCACTTCGGAGGTTAGATGGGGTTAGAGGTACTCGTTGGCAGTGAGGCGCACGACTTTTACGGATTTCGCTAGTGTTACCCGGGACTTTCTTTGACGGACTCCTGTGGGCATTGTGTATGCTGTCTTTGCTTCTTTCATTTTTGGCAGTAATATTAGTTGTGTTGTCTTAATTAGTACTTATGGATACCACGGGGATAACTGTAATCTGGTATATATTTGTTTTCCCCTACATGCTATAGTTGTTTCAGTGTTGGATTTTTTTTTTATTTTTATCTCTTTGGCATGTGTTTTGATTCTTTGACTTGAGAAATTTTGTTTGGCATATCTTGGAATGTTGCATTATGTTATGATTATTTTCCCTTGTGATGAGATTCTGGAACTTGAGGGAGGAGTTTTAGGGTTTCATTACGGGACATGTCTGCTTGGAGGTGTGACATTCATGATATAATAATACATATAATATAAATTATATATAATGCGTCATTTAATATATCATTAAATGTATATCATATGTCATTTTTATCTTTATAAAATATTCTTACTAATATCCAATACTAATACTTCAATATTCATTAATTATCCATAACTATGATCCATGTCATTAATATCTTTATTAATACCATTATTACCTCCATCATAGTCATTTTTATCATTAACAATGTCATATCATTGTCATTAAAATTATAATATGAATGTTATGGCATGTATGTTATGTTTAATATTTATTTGCATGACTGTAAAACATCATACCAATTATATCAATATCATACTTTCATGAAAAATGCTTATTTATGATAATGCATTCATGTAATGCATTCTCCATCGTATTTTCCTGTATCATTTCATATCATATCATTGGCTTTAAATGTACACATCGTATTGGAATTTCTTTCCATTTTATATGGTTCAATATACTGAGAACCACTTTATAATCTTTTCATAGATTTTATATTCTTTATCCTTCTATTTTATTTTCCATAGGAATTTCATTTCATAATATCCAATACCATTCATATAATCATTTTCCTTTTCATCTATTTATTTTTCACCTTTCTTATTTCTCCATGTCATGGTATGCCATATTTTATGATAAATACAATGATATTTATGAAATATTAATTATATATATATATATATATATCATTATATCATTATTAATTTTATAATACTATTGTATTACCAAACCATCGCCCCTTTGATCATTTAATGATCTAGGACTTCCAAACTAATTAGCACAAACCTAGGATGTCCTTCCTTTTGTTTAATTCATTTGATGATACATAAAGATTATCTATAAAATTACCTAATCATAATGCAATATTCATCTTTAATTAATAATTAATATTCCACATAAATCATTCATTACTTCATATTTGTAAATCATATACCACAATTCAAAAATCATAAATCATTTATAACAATCTACTCCATTTATTGTATTTACTCATCAAACAATAAAACCATATTATCATTTATTTTGATAACTTCTGCTTATATAATTTATTTTAATAACACCCAATTTATTTACTGCTTCGTATAATATGTTATCCTCTACTACTGCTTTATTATTCACTAAATATCATAATGATAAAACTCTGTTTATAATCATATATTTCTTATATAATCTTTAATCTTATACCCATTTTATAAATTGCTTCTTATTACTTATCTATAACTACATTTAAAATAAAATAGCTTATAAATTATTCGTATATTTAAATAGTAAACTATTTAAATTTCTTGATAAAACCTTATCATATAACATTCCTGTTATTCAATCCAGACAGTAACATTTTATATGATTTTGATTTGATTTCATTCCTGATTTAATCACATAATTGATTCAATTAAATAATCATGTAATAATATTTATTATAATATAATTATCATAGTAATATCTTATCTAAAAAAAATATTTGACCATCATTTTCTGTTTAATTTATTTGCTCTCTTAATTCTGCTATCAATTAAACACTTAATAACTCAACAGTTATTATGTCACTATTAATTTGCAAAACTATCATGATCTTAACACTGCTCATTTAATATTATAACTTAATTTGATCATAAAATATTTGTCATTTAATTTAACCAATAACATCTTAATATAACTATGTCCTATCTTATCTCTTTTTATTTAACATAATTCTGTTTTATCTGATGCATATAAGAATATTGAATATCATAATTCATTAACAAAACATTTGGCTAACACTTAATGATTTTCTGCTAACAGATTCCCTAACAACTACTACTGTCATATATATAATTAATAATTCAAACAGTAACTTTACTTGATATATGGCTATCATTATCTTACTTAATCATACATCTCTAGTAGCATTTAATATAACTGCTTATTACTTATTTACTTAACATTTTTATATTAACATTATCACATCATATACTATTTGTCTCATTCTATTTATTATTCATCACTTAAGTATAATCATTTGTCATTTACTTAACTTATGCTTCACTGTCATCTCTGATTAATTCCTTAACTTAAACTCTTTATTAAAATAATATAATATAACTTAATCATTAACTTATTTCACTTCTTAAAGTCACTTACTATACTCAAATAATTGATCATTTAAGTCCACTTATGTGTCACAGCAGTATACTACATTAAAATTCCTTTAACATTTTAAAAATGCATTCTTAAGTTACCTTTATTATAACATTACTAAACACAATATATCATTCACTTATTTAATAATACTTAATAATCTTTTTGGCTCTTATTTATATTTTCGTCATAAATCTTCTTAGCACACCTTAAGTCATATTTCATTATATCCTTTAATTTAGTCAACTTACTTTGACCTTAACCAACCAATTGATACTATTTATTCATGACTTCAATAAGCCTTCCAATTATACTTAATATGCTTCTTTTAGCACTCATTTAAGTCCATAATATGATTATGACCGCATATCATCTATTTTATACACTTAACATGTAAAAACTTTCATCCTAAGTCCAATTTGATTTGTATGCCATATGTTTTATCATATTAAATCACAAAAGACTTTATTTATATCTTAATTAAAAAGTTAATTACTTAAGTCATACTTTAACTTAATCATCTTCCATAGTTTTTAAATTCCATATACTTAAAATGAAGATTAAGCCTTAAGTCAAAATCATTTAACTTCAAACTCAATTTAATCATATTACTTCAACTTAACCCATATTAAAACTTAAGTTTTTGACTTTTCCTTAATATTAATCTTTTTTTTAACAAATCCATTCCTTATTATATTAAATCTTATCAAATCCTTCATCATTTTTCTTAAAACCATTCGGCCATGAAGAAAAATCATCACACACTCACCCACACAATCACCAATCCCTTTATTTCATCTTCTTTACAACTCTAACTAATTTAACCATTAAATAATCAACTAAAAATAACATAAAATATTCTACCCAAATCATCTAACACTCATTTAATATGCAAATCATGAGATCTATAGCTATTTCATACTCACTAATGCTCACCTTTAGCCAAACAACCAAAAACTCAACTAAAAATTGATCTCCTTTGGATTTTGCTACGGATTTGAATAGTCCTTCACTTTTTTGACTTCCTTTAAGTTGATATACAACTTAAATCAACATGTATGTACCTTAGAAATTATATCAAGCAAAGAAAATAAGATAAATCATTAAGGTTACGATTTGTTCATAACGTATATAAATCTTAAGGATTTTAGCCTTACACTTAGAAATGATGGAAAAAGTGTTTCGGCCACCTCCTCTAAAGATAAAAAGAAGAAAGATTTTCTGCCAAACTTGTATAATATAGCAAGATCTAGCTTGAGACTTGAAAACCAAAGCCAAAAGAAGAAGAAGGCTTACGGTTTTGATGCTTAGATGAAGATATACATGCACACTCTTCTTAAACAAGTTGGAAATGGAGTTGTCTTCAATAAAACTTGATCTAAACACATAAATCTTCCATTATACTTGAAGTTTGAAGTGGATTTGATAAGAGAAAGGTATGTTTTATATTGGTTTTGAAGAAAAAAGAAGATAAGATATGAAAATGAAGTTAAGAAATGAAAGAAAGATGAAAATGAATGGAGAGAATGGAGATAAGGTGTCGGCTGATCATCCCTAAAATGATAGTAGTTTTAATCACTACTTTACTGCAAGCATATAGTTCATAGTAGTAAGATATTGATCCCACGAGGATTTATGGTCTAGCCACCACTACTTGGATTTCTAATTTGTTCAAGCAACAAATGAAGGTTTGGTGTTGGAGGTATAAGTTATTGAAATGTAAGAAACAATGTTAATGTAAGAATGTGGTATAATGAATGAATATGCAGGGAATGAAATTGTCATCACCAAGCTAAAATGAATATTGCTTGCTCATTGCTACCCAAGATATCCAATGGCATTGATTACCCTCTCTCAAGGTGAAATCAACTAAATTTCTATCTAATCTCAGATCCACTTAGTCACTCTCATGACCCTGTAATTAGGAGAAACTATAACACTATCATACAGAAACTAGGAGCATGTAGATCTCTCATACACACTTACCTAACCAGAACGAATAAGCATTCCATAATTCAACTCTCGTTGTAATCATGAAGCAGAGACTAATTTCTAAAAAACCAATCTTTGAATTTAAACATTCATAACAATGTTAAGGCAAGCAATAATAATTATCCCTAATAAGGGATTTCAAACTTCAAATCCTACTGTAGAGTACTTAACCACTCATGGCTTTACAAGAAGAACAAGAGAAGAAAATACAGCAAGAGAGTTTGCCCAAAGAAGAGAGCTTTCCCCTGTATGTGTGTCTCTCCTGTATGTATCTACCCTTTTGCAATCCAGGCTTCCTCCTTAAATCCTTGAGTGAGATTCCTCCTTTTTCTCCTTTTTCCATTTTCTATTTTATTGCCCATCACTCTTAATTGGATCTCATTACCTCCATACTGCTCTTTTAATGGTATTTTGTTCTATTGTATCATGGATCCCTCTGGTTATCTATCCAATTTCTTTAAATTTTGCTCAATAATTGGAGGTCCATAATCGTGGAGTTGAAGTCCACGATCATGGAGTTGTCCATGGGTCTTGCTCCTCTTTATGAGCTTCTACCATGATCATGGAGTTGAATGCCATGATTATGGAGTTGTTCTTCTTGCCCAAAACTTCTTCACTTTTTCCTTTATTGCACCTTAGACTCTGCACACTTAACACACACATCACATTCTACTAAAAACATGATATTCAAAGAGAAATATAATGGAATGCATGCAAAAATCATAACCTAAACTCCTAAAACATAATGCATGATGGCACCCATCAACATCCCCATACTTAAACTTTTGCTTGTCCTCAAGCAAAGACAACTCAAGCAAAGATAATGCACACATCAATAAACATGCAAGGAACTTTAATATGGCAATGTGTTTCTCGGAAGTAAGCATTTTTTACTTTCATCATCCGCTTTATATAATTCTTTTATAAGCTCAACAAAAACAATTAAGTGTTTTGTAGATATAAATGTTTAACTTAGGTATATAAGCATAACCATTCATACAATTACACTAGCTAACATAACATAACTCATGGTTTGATCCTTAGATATATGATGAGTGTTTCAATTTGTTTTCTTACTTGGAGATCATAAGGTCTTTTATTGCTTCTTTTCTTTTATTTTTGCTTTTATCCTTTTCACTTTCTTCTTTGTTTTAGCTCTTGTTCGAGAGGTAGGTTTTTCTCGTCAAATACTCCATGCTTTTAGCGATGGTACCCGATTACTCAACATACTACCCTTGCTCAAATGGCTACTAGCATTGTTCTTATCGCTAGGGCCAGTTTTGAGCACCCCTAATGACATTGGAACAATTAGCTCTTTGCCCTTTTTGAGCTTATTGCTTTTCATTTTCAAATTAAATTTCCTTAATCATTTCTCCATGTTCTTTGCTTTTCATCCTCTCACCATATATCTCATGCATTTCCACTAAGTTATGCTTTATTTTCTAGTGTAATAATAGAAGGGTCATGTTCATTTCCTAAGTTAAATATTTGTATATCACATACATAATGTTTTGTTAAGCTTATAAAGAACTAGTCAAAATAGGATAATTTCAAGTCAGCCCTACTTATTTCAACAAAGAATGTCTCCATGCCATATTAAAGTGACGTCCAATTAACACACATACAAAAACATTCACTTAAGCAAACATGACACAAACATCATACATAAAAAACACACATTCATGCAACAAAACATATGAACACCATATCAAGCAAACTTAAATAACAAGCACACATAACAAACTTAACAGTCAACAAAACAAACCTACCCACACTTAGAGAACACATTGTCCTTAATGTGAGAAGATCAAAACACATAACATCAATATAAGAAAATACAAAAAATTCAAGTAAAACAGAAGAAAAGAGAGGTTAAGAAATTAGTTGCCTAGATGAGGTAGGGAAGTGGGTGGTGAAGGAGTTGGTGAAGGGATGGTGATGCCAGAAAGCTCAAAAAATTTGAGCATTTTACGCCTTTAGTAGTGTTGTTCTTAGCGTATGTCATTGACGGTTGCCTCCACTCTGGTGAGGTGAGCGGTATTTTTAGTGTTGCCTTGCTCGAGCCTCAATAGCAGCTCCAGTACTAAGTTATCAAGTGTTGCTTCTACTGCTTATGGTTGGTGCTCCTTCTATGTCTCATGATGCTGTTGGTCTTTAGGCACCTGTGTCTGCTCTTCCTTATGAGTGGTACCCTCTTCTTCCTCCTCATCATCGTCATCATCTAGGCACCTTTGCTTTATGCCTTGTCTGTCTTCATAAGTTCTGAAGCACAGCCTTCTAGCTTGTATTAACTCTGCATCATAAAGATATCTAACCGAAAACATGTCTGATAGCATGAGGGTTAGACTGGTGAGATCAATATCAAGATAATTTGCTATGGCAGTGAGAATGTGACCTAGGCCTAATTTCCTACTTGTAGGTCTTGCCATTTTCATAAACCACTTCGTAATGTGGAAGGTAGTGCAAAATTCTTGGTCATTCTGTATACACCACAAGGGAAAAAGCTCTTAGGTGGAGACCTTATTATTCTCTATTTTTACACAAACAAAGACTACCATGTATTTATGCAATAAGATGAGGGCAGGGTCCTGAATTAACAGGTTCGTGGCATTCCTAGTGTTGAAAGGTAGGTTACAAGCTATGATTTTAGTCTAAAATTCCTTAGGTTTGAACTCAGCATGCGAAGAAGTGAGTCTGTGTTGAGGCAACTTAGTGGCCTCCTCAATCATAGCATATGACATCTCAAGGGGTCTACCCTTTAAGCAAAATTTAATCCTACTAATTCTATTGTCAATAAAGTCATAGGTAGTGTAAAATTCATGAACCAGCTCCTTACATACCTGATGTTCACTCCCCATCCGAGTTTGGTGGTATAAGCTTTAAGATGATCTTGGATTCCCAAGCTTTCAAGTATCGGCCATTCAAAATAGCGAGGAATTATGATTTGCTTGATCTTTACCTTCTGGTACTTCCTTCCTTCCTCACTAGAGTAAATGGGGAATGGGGCTCCAAATTGGTTTGCAAGGTCCAGAGTGGATGTCTCGGGTGCCTTACCCTTGTCGCAATTGTGGTTTACAAGTTGCTTAACCCGCTTAGACATAACTACAATAAGAGAAAAGTATTTTCAATGAAGGCAATAATAAAAACAGCACAATTGATCACCTCCCTAATTCAATCTTGTTTCTTAATTCAATGTAATTGCAATAAAATAAAAAAAAATAGGTATGTTCATAATGCAAACACATTAAATCCATCCTAAAATCACCTCTAATTCAACCAAAATTTGATTTTTCAAGAAACCCTAAAGATTTGCAAAATTGAATTTTTTTTTCAAGAGCTAGAGAGCAAAGGGATTTGCTAACCTTTGAAATTGATGGAGATATTGTGAAAATGCAGCAAAACTAGAGAAATCCACTATCAATGAAGATGGGAGGATGAAAAGGCAAGGGTGGATGAGTGGAAAGGGTTTTCTCTCTTGTTCGCTCCTTTTTTTTCTTTTCAATTTGGGATGGGGGCAAGTGAGAGGATTGCTAGAACTTAAAGGAATTTAAAATGTAAAGTCACGGTAGCCTCTCTACCACGATCATGGAGTTAGCAAAAAATCCCCTCGTGTTTCCTTGTTCTGTCATGATCGTGGACTTGAAGTCCACCATCATGGAGTTCGAAATTGCCTCAGAAACTTTATTTTTTTTATTTTGTTTTCTTTGTCTTTAATCATAGGAATGAGTTCTTAATTATCAAAAATTGAAATTACAATTCAAACATGGTTCAAATTATCATGTTTAACTAAAGAAAAATTTAATTTAATATTGAAAGATTAAAAAGTTTGAATCAAACTCAAGACAAACCTACATAAAACAAACTCTTCACATACTACACACTTACATGCTAGGTTTAAGGTCATTAGCTGGACCGTACCTAGCTTGTGAAGTTATTTTAATGGTGTTGCCTCATTTGGCTTTTGAAATAAACCGCCAAGGTAAATTTTGCATCTTTGCCCATTGACTTGAAAGGTTTCTCCCTTGTCATTTTTCAGCTCAAGTGCTCCACTGTCAAAGACTTGCACTACTTCAAAGGGTCCGCTCCATCTAGACTTTAATTTTCCTGGAAACAACTTCATCCTAGAATTGAATAGAAGCACATTATCACCAATATGAAAGGACTTTACCTTGATATGTGCATCATGCCATTATTTTATCCTTTCCTTGTATAACTTCACGTTTTCATATGCCAAGTGCCTTAATTCTTCCAGTTCCTGCAACTGCAACAATCATTTCTCCCCTGCTTTTTTCAGATCAAGATTCAAGCATTTGATTACCCAATATGCCTTGTGCTCTAGCTCCACAAGTAGATGGCAGGCTTTGCCATAAACCATTCTATAGGGGGTTGTTCCTATAGGGGTTTTGAATGTTGTGTGGTATGCCCAAAGTGTATCATCCAACCTTACTAACCAATCCTTCCTAGAATTATTAACTGCTTCTCCTAGGATCTTTTTCAGTTCTCTGTTTACCACCTCTACTTGGCCACTAGTTTAAGGATGATATGCTATGGACACTTTATGATTCACATTGTATCACTTGAGTAGAGCTTCAAATTTGGCATTGCAAAAGTGTGCTCCTCCATCGTTGATGAGTGCTCTAGGGACTCCAAATTTGGCAAACAGCTTATGATTAACCTGCCCATAATTCTACCATCATTGGTGGGACTTGCAACTGCTTCAGCCTATTTAGAGACATAATCTACTCCCACCAGTATATACTTATTCCCCATGGACATAGGGAATGGTCCCATGAAGTCTATGCCCCACATATGGAATATTTCTACCTCTAAAATGGACGATTGGGGCATCTCATCATGCTTGGATATGTTCCCTGTTCGCTGGCACTTGTCACAATGAAGCACATAATTCCTAGCATGTTTAAAGATTGTTGGCCAGTAAAAGCCACATTCAAGCACCCTACTAGATATCTTGTTTGCACCATAATGCCCTGCATGAGATGAATCATGACACTGCGTTAGTATAGGCATTATTTCTTCTTCCGGAACACATCTCCTTATTAAGCCATCAGCACATTGGTGAAATAAGTAAGGTTTCTCCCATTGATAGTATTTGGTGCTTGCAAAGAACCTCTTCTGTTGTTAATACAAAACATCGAAAGGTACTATACTACAGACTAAATAGTTTTCTATATCTGCATACCAAGGATTTCCTTTGCAGCAAAAACATAGACTCATCTGGAAATTCCTCTTTGATGGCTCCTTTCTCCTCTTCATCCTCATTATTAATTTCCAGACATGATAGGTGATCTGCAATTGCATTCTCAGCTCCCTTCTTATTCTTGATTTCAAGATTAAACTCTTGTAGTAGCAACACCCACCTAATCAACCTTGGTTTTGCATCTTTCTTTGCAAACAAATATCTTAAAGCAGCATGATCAGTAAAAATATTTACTTTAGAACCTAAGAGGTAGGCTCTAAACTTTTCACATGCAAATACTAATGCTAAGAGTTCTTTTTTTGTTGTGGTGTAATTCAACTGAGGCCCAGTTAAGGTTCTGCTAGCATAATAGATAGCATGCAATTTCTTATCTTTTCTCTATCCTAACACACATCCAAGAGCAAAGTCACTAGCACCACACATAATTTCAAAAGGTAACGACCAATCAGGTGAATTCAAAACAGGAGCTATGATTAATGCATTTTTTAAAGTGTTAAAAGCATTTAAACATTCATCATTGAAAGCAAACACCACATCTTTAGCTAACAAGTTTATCAAGGGTCTAGCAATGACAGAAAAATTCTTAATAAAGCGGCGGTAGAACCCCGCATGTCCAAGGAAGCCTCAAATTCCTTTCACATTCTTTGATGGTGGTAGATTGGATATTACCTCAAATTTTAGCTCTGTCCACCTCAATTCCTTCCTTGGAGATCTTGTGTCCTAGCACAATTCCTTCATCTACCATAAAATGACATTTCTCCCAATTTAGCACCAAGTTGGTCTCCACACAGCGCTTCAAGACTTGCTCCAAATTCTGCAAACATGACTCAAAAGAGTCTCCAA
>CANYBF011534357.1:0-10943 GCA_948192965.1 Dalechampia spathulata | reverse complement strand
AACCGAGAAGACATGCTTCCCAACGAGGCGACGTCACACATATAAGCATATACACGCATACATATCAATACATCCATACATATACATCAATCCATCATCATATGCACATATGCATTTATATATATACATTCACATAGAGCCTTAGACACATGTACACACTTAACTCCTAGGGTCTCTAATGTGGGTGTAACAATTTTAACTTTAAAATTATTTTTCTTATGTTGGATGCAAATCCACGAACCAAAAATCCATTTTCAGGCTCCGATTTGCCTAGATCAGGGTTGGATCTCGGGTTTTTGTTGAAAAACCTTTGATTTTCCTCTGTTTTGTAAACTATGTGTGCCATACATCCATCTATGTGTGCCACACACAGCCTATATATGGCACACATAGATCTATATGCAGCGTACATAGATCCCGGATTTCACAGAAAACACCATTTTTCACCCGATCTGCTTCAGATCTGATTTTTCCAGCAACTCCAAAGGTTTGTTCATGCTCTTGGGGTTCTGGATCTATCAAATATTGTCCATATCTAATTGATTTTAACCTTAAAATTAATTATTCAAATTAATTTCATAATTAATTATTTGGATTGCAAAATAGAGGCCGATTTGTGTTCAAAATGAGGTACTGTCTTCATTAAACTTGCATATTTTGGTATGTAGATCATTTCTGTACTGAAAAATTTGATTTTCTTGCAAATCTACATACTATGTTTGCCAGATGTCATGTTATGTATGCCACACACAGCCTATGTGTGGCGCACATAGCCTGACATGCAACACACATTCCTTGGAAAATTTCTCAAAAATTGCATTTTTTGATCATTTTCAAAACTGGTTTGATTTTTCCAGTAACATCTGATGCTTCACAGTAGCTCAAATGTACTGGATCTATCATAAATTAATTACATTTAATTAATTTTGGCCTCAAAATTGATTTTCAATGATTAAATGCCGATTTAACTCATTAAAAATGTAATTTTTGAAAGGATTGGATTCAAATTGGTTGAGGGGCTATCTCCAAATTATTCCAAGTGATGTTAGCACTCCCATTTGATTTTTCATGATCAAACAAAAATAATTTTGTTTAAAATTATTTTTATTTTTATTAATTTTCACGATCCAACTCGTATAAATTTATATGATTGTTGCCTAATAATTAATTGGATTTTAACTCTCGGTTCATGCTTTCACATTGCATTGGACTTGTCAAATAAATCCTAAATTCATTTACTACTAATGAATTTATTTTTTTATTTTGCATAATAAACATTCATGCATTTTTGGCTCGTGCGACCTGAGGTGAAAAATACCCGAGGAGGAGGGGACATTGCTTAACGTCCCAAATACATTGTATGCATGGATATTTGTGTAATAGGATAGAATTATTCATTGTTTTGTAATAATTCCCCTAAAATCCCGTGTGTACCCCTAATTCCTCGATCCCTTTCATCGGCCATTATTATTTTTACTCGTGGATGGTTTATTATATTTGCCTAAGTATATATGCCATATCATGTCACATGCCATATCATGTCACATGCCATATCACACACTTCTATGCCATGCCATACCATTTATTACCATGTATGCTAATACATCCCAAATACGCCAATACGTAATGCAACACGTGCAAACTTGTCATGCTATATACCATGCCATGCCATTATGCCATGCCATATCACATGCTATCATCATATCATATGCCATTATGCCATGCTATATATACTATGTCATGTCGTATGCCATGCTAAATGCCATATCAAATGCCAATTCACATACACATCACTATGCCATGCCATGTCATTACACTATGTCATATCATGCATATGGTAGGCCATTCACTTCATATATCATGCATATGGTATGTCATACATCATCTCACATGTCATGTGTATGATATGTCATTTGCCTCACATGTCATGCATATGATATGTCATCCACTTCACATGTCATGCATATGCTATGTTACCCACTTAACATGTCATGCACATGATATATCATACATCATTTCACATGTCATGCACATGATATGTAACACATCATTTCACATATCATGCACATGATATGTCATATATGCCATCTCATATATCATGCATATGATATGTCATTCATTTTCACATGCCATGCATATGTCATGTTATATGCCATCTCACATATCATGCCTATGATATGCCATTCATTCCACATGCCATGCATATGCCATGTCATCTATGTTGCACATCATGTATGTTTATGCCATGCCACTCACTTTATATACCATGCATACACCATACATTCTATAACACCAAAAATGCTAACGTATTACACTATACATGCTATTTGTAATGATTTTATGCTTACATATCATGCTAAGTTGCCATATCATGCATATGATATATCATTCATCTTCATATGCCATGCATATGTCATGTTATTTTATCGCTACTTTGCATGTCATGCATATGCCATGCCATCCAAATACCATATAGCATTATATGCCATTCTATGTGCAATTGTGCAACGCCAAATCACATGTCACGTTGTGTGCTTACATATACACTTGTATGCTTGCCTGCTTAGGATAAATAACTCCAACTATAATGGTAAAATCAATTTTGGAAACTCATAAAAATAGATCTCCACCACCCGAACCCAATCTCTGAAGGGTTTAACTAGCACTCATGCTATGTGTTGGTTATACCAATCCAAAACCATCTGGTGGTGACTCCCTTGTGACTCTTTCAAGTTTATATCATTCCTCAGGGTAACCCCTTGGGAAGACTACACTTTTGCTCCAAGTGAGGTCCTCGGTCCGTGAGCATCACAAACCTCACTCTGGGCTCCAGTAGAAACTGGTGCTCACAGTAGCAACTCCATTGGGGACATCACGGCAAAAGAATGGTGGCATTTAAGAGTTTCCATATCAATTTTCCCATCATAGTTGGACTAATTGTATGCATCACAACACCAGTCCATGTCTGCATACACCACATAACCTCCCGTGTCAAGCCAGTGATTGTGGGTAAGTGAGTACCTTGGACTCCATTCGACTCCTTGAAAAAGCGAATTTGCCTTCACCACTCACTACACTGTACTGATAACCGTCGATGATTTCTGATGGATAGACGTGAGGTATAGTCCTATATCAATGATTCCATTTGGTTGGATAGGTTATGGATAATGTGGCTGGAGACCTTAGCTTGTTCTCAAAACCGGACTAAAGCCCATGTAGTAAGCCTAGCAACATTCTAAACTAAGACCCTTATTGCATGCTATGTGGATCTTTACCTTATCATATTGGTGGATTTGTATAGACCTAGCCTATTTTCCTCCCATATATTGCTCTGCTAAGAGTCGAAATCCTTTCATGGTTCCGTATGGTTACATAACCTCACGCTTATTCCACAGGCGTACTCTTATCATAACAATATGATCATGTCCGTATTACTCTTCTAAGAGTCGGAATCCTTTCATGATTTCATATGGTTGAACAACCTCATGCTTATTCCACGGGCGTACTCTTATCATAATAATATGATCATGCCTGTATTGCTCTACTAAAAGTTGGAATCCTTTCATGATTCTGTATGGTTGCACAACCTCATGCCTATTCCACGAGCGTACTCTTATCATAACAATATGATCATGCACGTATTGCTTTGCTAAGAGTCAGAATCCTTTCATGATTTTGTATGGTTGCACAACCTTATGCTAATTCCATCGACATTCATTTATCATAGCAATATGGCTAGGTTAAAATGTTGTCATAATCCCTCATATGATTGGGCAACGATCAACCCTTTTGCTTGCCTTATTAAGAGAATTACGCCTTGAGTTCCCAGTGTAACTCCGGGTTAGTATCCTACCTAGGAAAAGGAGAACTTGGATTGACCAATTCTCATAGAGGTATAAGGTTGGAAGGGAGCGATGCTGCATACTACGTGTTCGCTAACCGTTTTCGTATTTTCTGTCCAAACACGCATACATACATGTATACAATTTTCTAACAGATTTTGCTTTTATAGCCATAATGTTGGATGTTTCCCAACATAGGACATGCATACATCCTACGTGATGCATCATGTGCATCCACGCATACGCATGCTAACTCGCTTTATTGTAGTCATGATATCACATTATTTCCTAGCATAGGACACATATACATTCTACGTGTCACATCACGTACATTAAATACAACACCATATGCATACTCATGCATCCATGATAACTCTTTCTATCATGTATAGAACCATGTCAGACTCTCTGCATGCCACGAATGTCGCATCCTCATCTGACCCTTCTACTCCAGTGCTGGATGAGACCATGTTTACTATAGTTTAGAAGCTTATCAACCAGTCTGTGGCCAAGCTCTTGAATAATGACTTCAAGACTCTCCTATAACACTAGATCCAAGAGGCTCTTAGTCCTTCTGAATTCATCACCCCACAAGCTCCGATGAAGGAAAAGGGGAAGGGTGTCAACCTATATGACATGGAGACCGATGATGACGTCTCCCTCCATATGCATGATGTTTGAAAGTCTAAGACCACTATCTTAGAACAGAAGATAGAACAGCTACAAACCATAATGAAGACCAAAGGAATGGGGTCTGACTTGGACTTTGATGAGTTCTCTGTCTGGACTATCAAGGGGTTGCCTACCAAGTTCAAGCTCCCTGATGTTCCCAAGTACAGTGGAGTTGGGGACCCAAAGAACCATTTGAAGACCTATACCATGCTGATGAGCACTACAGACCTGTTGAACGATCAAATAGTTTGATTGTTCTTCATCTCACTAGAGGGACCAACGCTAGCCTAGTATCACAGTCTAAACAAGCGACCATGGCTGAGTGGAAGCCTCTTTGTACTACTTTTTATAAACAATACGGGTTCAAGTCCCGATTTGATGTAACCATAATGGATTTGGAAATGGTTAAGTAAAAAACCAATGAGTCCTTCATGGATTACTTCAGTCGCTGGATGGACAAAGCTGTATTGATCAGACAGAAGCCATCTGAATCTGACATGATCAACAAGCTTATCATGGGGTCGCTGCCACTTTACCAAGATAAGCTGAAATATCAGACATTCCACACTTTTGAGGACATCTACTCTATGGGAAAATGCATTGAGCAGACCGAGGGGAAGAAAAAGGAGCCTTCCCTCCAGAAGCCCAAAACCACCACATACACCCAAACACAATAGAAGCTACACTACATCAATGCCCTGTGAATACCAAATCCCATACTCTGAAACACTATCCCATCCCAAAGATTCTCGGATCTTGGAATGCCACTTTCTAAGGTTTTCGGGTACCTCCTCAAAGCCAAGCTCATCAAGCCGCTAGAGCTAAACTTTAAAACACCACCCCTAGCCTCAGTAGATACCAAAACCTACTGCCACTACCACTAGCATCATGGCTACAACACTGATGACTATTACTCCCTCAAACTTGTCATTCAGAACCTTATGGACTCCGGTGAGATTGAAGACCTTGAGAAATCCAAGCCATTAACCAAAACAAACCCATTGCCTAACTACCACAAAGCCAACCACACTTACATGCTCTAATTAGAGTTACCAGAATCCCTGGTTCTGAACTCCTTTTCTCCTCTCAGTAGTAAAGGGGTTACTCAATTGCCTACTATTACCTTCCGACCCGATGGTAGATTTGATATTGGTGCCATTGATATATGGTATGACAGTTCAGAAGATGAGTCTACAGCTACTCAGGATTCCACTAAGTCTAAATCATCATAGGATCAGGCTTCCAAAAAGGGCAAGTCTGCCGAGATCCCCAAGGCAACTAAACCAACACTAAAACCGCCCAAGTAGTAGAAAGGGTTAGGTGCTAACAAGATGTCCTCTCGAGTCTGTAACATGACTCATAGTGGTAAGGTGTTCACTACTCTCAACCTCAAGAAGAAGCCAGAAGCTTCTAAGAAGCCGATCGAGACTAGGCCCACTAGGGATGAGGCTGGTCCAAGCAATGTTCCAGCTCTACAGCCAGCTGATCAGGCTGCTTAGCCTGATAATATTATTATCAAGCAGCTGAAGAAGACACAAGCTAACATTAGCATCTGGGACTTGGTGCTATCCTCCCAGAAACATCGACATGCCATCGTCGAAGCACTCTCAAGCATGAGAATCTCTCCCTCTGCTTCTACCTTTAGTATAAAGAGTTAGCTGGTAAACCGAGAATTACCATCTAGCACATTTTCTCTGACACGGGTCTGCCGGTCGAGGGAATCCGTCACAATAGAGCACTCTTCATTAGGGTGAATATCATGAACTTCTCCACTCCCTACGTCATGGTGGATGATGGTTTTGGCATCAATGTCTGCCCTCTCAAGGTGTTGCCCAAGCTAGGGATTCAGCTTTTAGACCTAAAGCCATGCAAAACTATCATAAGAGCTTATGATGAATCTAAACGGGAGGTTACCTATACTTTCACTGCCACTGTCACTGTCGGGCCGATCGAATTAATGGTGGAGTTTATAGTTCTTGATATACCAGTGTCATTTGCTTTACTGTTGGGCCGACCATGGTTCCATCCTCTGGGAGGTGTGCCATCCACTTTGCACTAGAAAATCAAGTTCCCATACAACGAAGGTGTGGTTACTATTACTGCTGATGATGAGGTCGCTCTGGCCTGTATCAAAGAAGATGTCCCTCTTACGACTGGTTTTCAGATTACTGCCATAGGAGAACCTGAATCATACTTGTACCAACCAAGTCCCGCTATGGAGAGGATGATGCAACTGATGAGCTTTGTGCCTGGCAGGGGTTTAGGCCAGTATCAGCAAGGTCTGGTAGAGTTCAATATTCCTACAGCCATAAGGGAAGAGAGGTATTGCATTGGGTTTTATCCCTATACTTCAGACAAGCCGGAAGAGTGCAAGAGGGTTCTCTTCATCCAGGGAGAGACATAGCATGATCAAGCTTTCGAGTTGCCTAACTCGGATGATTTCTTCGAGCAGCGGTTTGCCATCTTTGGTGATATCTGTGACCTGTCAGCCTTGACGGTAGCCAAGAAATCCACTACTGTCTCCTTCACCATCAGCCCTGATGATGCTTTCCAGATCTTTGGTGACGTTGTTGATCTCACCACCGGCTGCTTGGAGCCAGAAATCACTACAGTCGCTACATTGAGAGCCAAGCTACAGAACTTGGATATGGAGGACCTACTGCTACCAAAGGTTTATGAAGACATAACCACACTAGTGGATAGTACTTTCAAGGAATTACTATATGAGGACACTGATGTCCCTATTTCTATTTTGTTTGATGATTATGTAATTCCAAATAAGTATAATGCAATGAAGAATAACTTTGCTTATGTTTGGGATGTGTATTCTGATGGCATTGTACATGAACATGAGCATTACATGAGCATTACATGAGCATTTTTGACATTAATGCATCATGCATTGAAAATGTTAACATTAACATAGATGACAAGCCATGTCTACTCTAGATTGCATTAGACTTAACCTCTGAAGGGAGAACAGAAATAATCAGCGCATTGAAAAAGCATATAAAAGCCTTTTCTCTAGGCTATGAAGACATATCGAGTGTCAACAGATCTATCGCGAAAGATAGAATTCCAACTAAGCCTGGGTTCAAGCCAGTTAAGTAGAAACTATAGCGCCTCCGACCAGAATGGGCTTAGAAGGTCAAGGAAGATGTCCAGAAGTAGTTAGACGCCAAATTCCTTGAGGTGGTTGACTATTTAGAATGGTTGGCCAACGTTGTTCTGGTTTCTAGGAAAGATGACAGGGTTAGAGTCTGTGTAGACTATAGGAACCTGAATAAAGCATGTCCAAAGGGTGACTTTCCTTTGCCCTATATCGATGTGCTAGTCGATAGTGCAACTACTAGTGCTATGTATTCCTTCGCTGATGGATTCTCTGGATACAACCAGATCCTGATGGCAATTACAGATAAGGTGAAGACAGCTTTCATCATAGAATGGGGAACCTACTACTACAAGGTCATGCCCTTCAGCTTAAAGAATGTAGGTGCTACCTACCAATGAGCTGCAACAACCTTGTTGCATGATATGATCCACAAGGAGGTTAAAGTCTATGTGGATGATATGATGGTAAAGTCTCCCACCAGAGGAGAGCATACAACTTCTCTTGACAGATTTCTCATACACATTGAGAAATATGGACTCAGGCTGAATTCAAAGAAGTGTACATTTGGGGTGACATCCGACAAGCTGCTGGGTCACATTGTCAGTCAGAGGGGTATCGAAGTGGATTCTGATAAGGCAAAGTCAATCATTGAGATGCCTATTCCTAAAACTGAGACCAAAGTTAGGGGCTTCTTGGGACAACTCTAGTACATCAGCAGATTCATCGCCAAGTTCACTACCATGTGTGAGCCTATCTTTAAGCTTTTGAGGAAGAACTAGCCTATGGTTTGGAATGAGAACTGCCAGTTTGCATTTGAGAGGGTGAAGCATTACCTCTCCAACCCGTCGATCCTACAACCACCTTGGCCAGAAAACAATTACTAATCTATCTAGCCTTAGAAGAGGAGTCAGTAGGTGCTATGATGGCTCAAGAGAATGAAGCTGAAGTCAAACATGCTATCTACTACTTGAGCAAGAAGCTACTACCAACAGAATGTAAATACAGTACTGTTAAGAAGCTATGCATGGCTATGGTCTGGGTTACCAAGAAACTCAGGCATTACTTCCAGTCATATCAAGTTCAGGTAATCTCTAAGATTGATCCTATGAAATACTTGTATGCAGCTCCTTCGCTAGTAGGGAAACTCTCCAGGTGGCTGATCCTATTATCAGAGTTTGATATGCAGTACATCACAACTAAAGTGATCAAAGGTAGAGTAATTGCTGAATTCTTAGCGTCCAGGCCGATGGATGACTCTGAGACCTTTGAACTGGACTTCCCAGATGAGCACTTAGGGGTAGTTGATGTTCATAAATGGCAGTTGCACTTTGACGGTGTAGTCAACAGAAGAGGTTCAGGTATAGGGGTTGTGCTAATCACTACTGAAGGCAAACTCATTATGCTTTCTAAGCGACTGAGCTTTCCAGTCACCAACAATATGGTTGAATATGAAGCATGTCTGTTCGGGTTAGAAGCATTACTAATGATCAGTGCCTAAGACATACAGATATTTGGTGATTCGATGTTGGTCATTCACCAATCCATGGCCGAGTGGGAGGTTAAAGAGGAAAGGCTCAAACCTTATGCTGAATACATGAAGCTCATGGTTTGCAATTTCAGCTCATGCCAATTTATTCATATACTGCATGAAGAGAATCAGATGGCCGATGCCTTGGCCATATTGGCTTCAGTCTGTGAGCAATCACAGAGTCAAATTCAACCTATATTCATCGAGCAGTCAAGGATTCCTTGCTATGAAGGAGAACAGGTTATAGCACTAGACCAACCAGATGAAATCCCATGGTATACAGATATCATGAACTTTCTGAACACTGGTATTTATCCAGAAGAAGCTAACAGAACTGATAAGCTAGCCCTGCGTAGACTAGCAACCAACTTTACCTGGCATCAGGGCATTCTCTATAGAAGAATAGTAGATGGTCTACAACTTCGGTGTATATTATGGAAAGAAATTGAATCAGTCATGGAAACAATACACGCTGGTGCATGTGGACCACACATGAACAGATTCATGCTTTATAGAAAAATCTTATGCCAAGGATATTTCTGGCTCACCATGGAGACAGACTGCATACAGTTTATACGGAGATGCCATGAATGCTAGATTCACGATGATCTAAGCTACATACCACCAGTTGAATTGCAGAATTTGACAACGCCTTGGCCATTCTCAGCTTAGGGAATAGACATCATGGGTGAGATACATCTTAATGCTTTTAATGGTCATTGGTACATACTGATAGCCATTGACTACTTCTCTAAATGGGTGGAGGCAGAATCCTATAGCAAACTGAGGGCAAAGCAGGTTGCTAAGTTTATAGAGAAAATCTCATATATCAATATGGGGTGCCACATCACTTGGTGTCAGATAATGGAGTGCAGTTCCAGGGCCAAGTTATTGACTTACTAGAAAAATATGGGATCGAGCACCATTGATCTTCTCTTGACAAAAATCATACGAACTTACAGGGATTGGCACGAGCAGCTGCCATTTGCCTTATGGGGTTACAGAACCACTGTAAGAAGTCCTACGGGTGCCACTCCCTACTCTCTTGTTTACGGGATAAAAGCCATATTACCAATCGAAGTGGAGTTGAAATCATTTCGTACCATTCTGGAATCTCAGTTACCAGAAACTGAGTGGAAAAGGGCCAGGTATGAATAGCTGGTTACTATTGATGAGAAGCAGCTGAAGGCTCTCTATTATCTACAGCTTTACAAGAAGCGCATGGTGATTGCATTCAATAGAAAAGTCAAGGTTGTTTCCATACAAGAAGGTGATTTAGTTTTAAAGCAAGTCAAACTAGCTATCTGTGAGCGCCGGTTTCTGCCAGGGCCCAGAGCAAGGCTTGCGAAAGTCACGGACCGGGGACCGCACTTGGAGCGAAAGCGTAGTCTTCCTAAGGGGTTCCTTTAGGGAATGATACGGACTCGAAAGAGTCACAAGGGAGTCGCCACTGGATGGTTTTGGATTGGTCCAACCGACCCATAACATGAGTGCTAGTTAAACCCTTCAGAGATTGGGTTCGGGTGGTGGAGAACTATTCTATGAGTTTCCAAAATCGATTTTACCATTTTAGTTAGAATTAATTGTCCTAAGCAGGTAGGCATACAAGCATAATTATAAACACATAGCGCGTCATGTGAATTGTCGTTGCAAGGTTGCACGTAGAATGTCATATAAAGCTATATGGCATTTAGATGACATGGCATATGTATGTCATGTGATATAGCGATAAAAGTAACATGACATATGCATGTCATTTGAGTATGAATGACATATCATATGCATGATA
>CANYBF011534261.1:0-13887 GCA_948192965.1 Dalechampia spathulata | reverse complement strand
AGACGGTATGGTCGTACAAAGGTTGGTACGCCCGTACCAAATGTGGTACGCCCGTACCAAACACAGAAATACTTAGAAAATTGCAAATAACTTAAATTGACTCATACGTGTCATACAAATCAAAACCTAGGGTCTAACATTTGTAATCCTACAACGTAGAGATTAAGTTTTATCTTTGTGGGATTGGTGTGAGCTTAATCCATTAGGGATTAATTTGTATTTAAGTTGATTGTGAGATCAATATTGTAAAGGTTAGAATGTAAGCCTTGAAAACACTGGGGTATTGGATTCATTTGGGAATCCTTTTATAAATTAATTGTGATTTTAGTGGAACCCTAAGTTGAGACTTAAGAGAAAGTGGACGTAGGCAAGAGTTTGGCCGAACCACTATAAATCGCATGTGTTGCCAGCGGTTCTAGGAATTTCAATATATATATATAAAGTAATATTGAATATGAGACAATAGAATAAAATATATTCATTGGTACTTATTATAGCTCAAATTAAATCATATATATATTTAGATATATATATATATATATATATTTTAATTACGTAAAATTTATTTATCTAATAATCATCTTATATAAATCAAATCACACATTTTTTTCTATATATATATATTTTATCCTTTTAAATCAATCTTACAATTCTACTAACATAACAAATCATAATATGATATAATAAAATATAGTATAATAAAATATAATATAAAATAGTAAAATAATTGAAATTGCATATAACTTAATATAATAAATTAAAATATGATACTCATAAACTATTTTTATTTACACATGCTATATACACAATATACACATATTTTATTCGTACCCCAAAAACAAACATATGTCAATAATCTATATTGGTATCGATACATTTTATGCCTACATAATGAGCATCACTTAAAATCAAATATTTAATTCTCTGAATCAAATATCTCTTTAAATCCTCTATACAAATATACCTATATTCCTTCATATAACTAAATTTGATCAATAAAACATACGTCTATTTATACCAAATATTCCTGACAATCATTATATGACACTCATTCACTCCGTTATACATTAAATCTTATTTATAACTATATGTATATATATATATACACTTATATATATTACATACATATAATTTATTTATACGATCCTTAATTATACATATTTATTAAATTATGCATACTCCAAAATCAATTATAATTCATCTTACTTTCTCAAATGCATGCATTTCCATGCATACATAAATTATCGCATCCTAATAAACATGCGTTTAATTGATTGCCTTAATTAAATATGCTTAAATTTATTATGCGTATTCGACTTAATCTATGATCAACTTATCATCATTTCTTAATCCTGCTAAACATTTCTTATCGTTATCATAATATTTATAAACTATCACCTCAAAACACGTATTTTTCATAATTCTACGTCATCATCGAATTTTAATCGTATAAGAAATAACTTTAATCACTCGAATCATTAATATTATATGTACTAAAAATGAGGGTGTAACAGTTAAATTACCTAGATAATCGATAAAATCAATAGCTAGTACTTAGCTACTTTTGGTCCCAGAGAACGATACCTTTAAGCTGTACTCGCAATCCGTACTCTTGCGGTGGCATGATTATAAAATAAGAATTATAAATTTAAAACTTATTGATTTATTATGCATGTTAATTTAGAACTATTTACATGCTAACAATTAATATGAATTTTAAGAAAAAAATAGTTTAAATTTAAATCACACTAAATCTACATATTTTAATGGCATATATCAATAAAGTTTTGAATATGTAAAATATATAATACAAATATAAAATAATATATAATTAGAAGTAAAAATTATGAATTTTTTGTTGTTTAACATTAAATATATATGCATTATTATTTTAGATATACTCAAAATATATATAACACATGTTTATATAATGTTTGCAACTCACACATAATATATGTCAATATACAAAAGTTATGTTTAATGATAAAATCCTAATATGTAGGTAAATTAGGAGAATGATAAAAAAGATGAAAAATAATTTAAAAAAATTTTAAATTATGAAACTTCAAATAAATAAGGAACATCTTGAAAGTAAATATTGAGAAAAGTTTATTTTTGAATAAAGAAATTTAATTTTTATATTTTTAAAAAAATCCATATATTTATAAAAAAAAGTGATGTATCTCTTATATTTATTTAAATTATTGCCCCAATGTAATAGAATTTTAAAATGACATCCTTTCAGATCAATTTGAAATATGATGATATGCAAAATGAACCTAAAATCATTATTAGTGGGGCTAATTCACAGAGGTAAAAATCAAAACAATGAAAACGACATCGTTTAAAGTTATTTTGGGGCCCCAAACCAACGGGCAATTTGTAGAGTTGTAGATCAAATCTAGGGCTTGAAGCATTTCGTCGAATCTCTGATTTCTAACTGCCAGAAAGAGAGAAAATGACTCCGCTGCCTGGACCTTATTCCGGCACCAGCACCTTGGCTCTGGTAATTTTCTAGTTTTATGTTCTTTTACCTTATTATTATTATTTACTATTAATTGCTATAAATGGAAATTCGCTTTGCTGAAGCAAAGTGTTTTTTATAATTGCTATTTATTCTTAAATTTTAAAAATAATCAATAGGTGGCTCGCGCATCGGCTTTTTCATTCGGTCTTGTCTACGGTAACATGAAGCTCAAGTATCTCATTGTACATTTCTTAATTTCCTTTTTTTTTCTTTTTTTTTTTTAAGGATCTGATTACTCAATTGCAATTCCATTTCATTTTTTGGTACTTAATTAGTAATTCGTGTTGTTATTTTCTCGTCGAGATTAGTGAATTTTTAACAATGTTTATCTGTTGGGTTTGTAGTGATTTTTGTGATAATGGAGAAAGAATGATCATAATGTTTTTGCGAAGTGTAGAAATTTGCAAGAATTTTTGTTTTGTTGAGTGATTACGGAATTTTGCACTTTGATAAATGTTAATTTCTTCCATTTTTTTCCTCATTTCTGGATTTATTATCCTACCCTTACAATTATCTCACTTCTTATTTTATGTAATGGATTATATATAAAAAGCGATATTAATGACAGAGCAATGCTAAAAAAAAGAACTCAGTTTAGTAGATTATGCATATTAATGTGGTCTTTCTTGATAACTTATTTAAAAATTGGTTTAAGATTGAAATGGAAGGAAAGGAAAGAAAAGAAATATCATTTCTTTAAAATAAACTTTTTGAAGAAACTAAAACGTTATCCCTCTTCTTTTGCTTCATTTTCTCTTGCACCGAACAAAGGAAATAAATTAAATTAAATTTCACTTCTTTTCTTTTCTATGACATCAAACAAAGGGTTAAAATAAATCAATTCAATTGACTTCTTCTACATGAGTTATGCAAGACATCTGTGGAAAAGATCTTGAAAATGCTATAATCTTTTTATGCCTTTCGTTTTTGTTTCCTTGACTAGCTTGTGCTTGTATGATTGCATCAGATATCGTTATGCTTCTTGTTCATTTAACTTGAGTTATCTTCTTTTTATTCTCCTTTCGTTTATTTATTGCTATAGATATATATCGGATGGATATAATCATAGTCTAACATGATTCTCAGCCCACTCTAGTTTATATTTTATTCACAATCGTTAATGTAGTTCTTTGTTTGCCCATTTCTACTATTATATTAACATAATCATGGGGTTTGAGCATTTATGAATATTAATTATTTCAGTACAACCACACAGATGCACTTATTATTTGATGTATTTTTGATCGAGAATAGGCTAAAGAAAAGTCACAGAAGAAAGCTGAAGCAAAAGCTCATCACTGATGGAGCAGCTTTGCTGCATGTTCAGAGGACTTTGGATTTTGACTGGCATAGAAATAACTCGTGGTGGCAATAGACTGGATTTTCATTCTAATGGCAAGTTTTTCTCCACCATTACTGGTTACTATATCTTGCCAACTTCCCATTTTCTTTTTCTAGGATTGAGAATTGCGAGCATGATCTTTGGTGCAACCTTTAAACATGCTTATTATTGTATTTGCTTAGCAGATGATGCTCAAATATTGGAAAATTGAGTCTTCCTTTATTGAAATAATTAATCGCAATGAAACACTCGCTTTCAATTTTAGTTCGTTTTAACAAATTGTTTTATCAATATGACTATCAGCTTATTGCTCTGTTTTTCGAGAAGATACTACTACTAATTTGACGTCCTAGTTTTCTTACGAGGTTCTTTTATATTCTTTGATTTGATTCAGTAGGTGTTTGATAAACTCATGTTACAGTTAAAACGATGCCATTTTAAGTATTCTTGTAGTCCATCCAGTTCTGAAATATTGTTAAGTTGGATCTATTCTTTGCATAATTTGATAGTATTCTACCCAACAATCTCTGCAATAATGGAAAAAAATTCTCTACTAAGGTCACTTTGCTATACCATGTTGCATATTTTGCATGCTATACATAAAGGAGCTTCCTACTTTCAGGTCTTTCTGCAGAGGAGAGGGAGACTTGATTTTCATTTTCTAGTTGCTATTTTTCTTGGTAAACATGATACTTATCTTGTTACTTATGTTTTATAGCGATATTCATACATGTGAGGCAAGAGAAAAACGAAAAAACCCATCCAGAAGATGCAGAGTATAAGAATACTGTTGTTCTCTACAGGGGATGACATAGTTCGGATCTTCAATCTACTTGAACCAAGTAACTGCACTTTAAAATAAGCAAATCAGTAAAAAACAAACACCTGCGCTTTGTAGTGTAGAAAACAATCACATTACCATTTGTCCTCGGTGGTTAAAGGGATCTATAACTCAAACAAGGGTTTGGCTTCATGGGTTCTTTAAATTTGGAATTTTATGGAGGAAATGATGCCAGATCATACGGTGCGTAAAAGATTCATTTCGGTCAAATAATTCAACATGTGCGGCCTGAAATGAAACTAGAATGACTGGAGATGATGGCAACTACAACAGGCTGTTGCAACTTTTAATAGGATAGTTCCATTTCATCATGGTTTTGCTTGATCACTCTGAACTCGTGATGGTAAACTTCAAGCAATTAATGTAATAGCTATGACCAATGCAACCGATTTTCTTGCTATTGATGGTAGCAAAACATGCAGAATTCACAACAATCGAACAAACATAACCAGCTCAGAGAAGATCTGAAATTATAAGCAAAACAAACCTGATAGGAATCATGGCTGCACCAAAATTTGTACTACTATAGAGTCCAGCACTTGTTAATTGTCTACTTGACATAAATAATGTCTTCGTCTGGGTCATCATCTCCCCAATCCCTATCATCTTGAGGCGAATCACTAGACTCAGAAAGCTCATCTTCACTCACCGCATTCTCTTTCTCAGCTTTAATTTTATCCAAGATTGCGATCACCTTAAAAGGGTCAATAAAAACCAATCGCTATCAGCTAAGAATCCATCAGTTCATCCGCTAAAATTGCATTGTGGATATTACCAGAATCATGCAATAACCAGTATATAAATAGAAAACACAAATGTTCACCATCAGCTGATTCAATAGCTGCTAAACGATCATCACTTGATGCATTATTCAGGAAAATAATGGCCATGTTTCAAGAATGAGCAATTCCAATTTGTGAAAAATTTGAAGTAGAAACGGTCCTTTTACATGCTCGTTCTAGGCCAGTTCATGATTTTGGTTCCAGTTTGGTTCAGAACTGGTCGGTTCTGTTCCAAACCGTTTCTAGCAAGGAAATCTTTTTCAGAAAAACTTGAACCACCAGTTCTGTTTCAACCTGAACAAACAATTCATGGTGCACTACTTTTAGAAACTGGAACCGAACTGCAACACAAGAGTTCCAATTCCATTAGAAGGGTCCTGGTTCGAGTCCTTCCAGAATGGTTTTAGACGTTTTAGTTCAAGGCCGGTTCAGGACCTATTCAATAACAAAGACAAGGAACCTGGTATTTTATCATTTCCCGTGGCAAAAACAGCATCTTTTCAAATGAAACATCAAACATATATAGAAGATTGTCACATTAAACAGAATAGTGAAGGAATTTACCCTGCTTCCTCTCTCAAAAGATTCATCTTCTATAAACCGTATCTCAGGAGTTAATCTCAACTTCATACGCCTGCCTAATTCACTTCTAACATACTTAGCTTTGGCTTTCAACCCAGCAAGCGCAACCTCCTTTCCTCTATCATCTCCAAAAACAGATACATACACTTTTACCACCTATTCAAAAACACGTCCAAGACTATAAGAACCCAAAGAAAAAATAACCCAGCAATTAAATAAATACCTATTTGATAATATCAACAATATTAACAATTTAAACCACTGGTTTGATAAGAACTAGAAATTAGAACACCCAAGAAAAAAAGAAAGAAAAGAACATAGCTTTCCTTGACTACCCTGCAAATAAGTAACAACCCAGCTGATAAAACGAGTAAAAATGAACAATTTACCAACAGGTTACCTGCAAATCACCAGAGACTTGAACATCACTGATAGTAGTGAGAGAGGAGAGGTATTTATCAGCACCCAATGAAGCTTCCGGAAGAATTGCATACTGTAACACCTTATCAGTTAAGAGCATATCAGAAAGCTCTCTCTGAATCTGCTTGGCGACCATTTTCACTCTTCTTGGATTGGCCATGCACTGGATGGTGTTAGTAAAGGGCTTCTGTTGAAACTGGACATGGGGAGTCCGAATTGGAAATGGGCTGTGATGGATAGTGGTAATTGGCAAGGAATTGCGGTGACATGCGAGAAGAGGATGATGGAGGTGAAAATGGAGCATTGCTATTAAAGAATCGAATCCCTCTCTCCGCTTTCGTCTTCGCTGTTTTTGATGTCGGATTTGTTATTCTCGAACACTAGACCAGATATTTATACTTTTATTATATTTTGATTTTTTAGTATTATTTATAAAATCATAATTTCATTAAATTAATTAAATAATATTTTTAAATATTTCATTAAAAATGTTAAAATTAAGAAAGTGAGGAATTACTTGATTCAAAATATTATTTGAATTGAAGTCATTTTAGAAAAGATTTTAACATAAAACTTACAATCATCATAAAATTTTCACAAAAATTAATAATAAAAATTTGAATAAATTAAACATTGAATTTTATTACTGTTTTATATAAATAATGGTTTTAGTTAATACTTATATGATTTATTAGGTATTTTATTTGAAATTTTGTTAGTTTAGAAATTGAAAAAAAATGAATCAAGTTTAGTTAAATCTTATTTAATAGATCGTTGTCTATGATAAATGAGTGCGATTTGGTTTGAAAATTTGTATTTTAAATGTATTTATAATAGATGATAATTTTTAATATGATTTATGAATCTAATATAAATATGATATAAAAAATATAAATTTGAATTTTTATAGTTGTGTTTATATCAAGTATGTATATATAAAAATTTATAAAAATTTTATTATAGGTATGCATGTAAAATTAATTTATTTTTATTTATGAATTTATAAATATGAATATTATTTATATAGTATGATGTTTAATTATAAATTATATAGAGTAAATTATGTGATTATTGAATGAATAATATTGAGTTTAAATGAGTCCTATTATGATAAGTATTATAATAAATAATAAATATAGCATATATATATATATATATAAATAAGTAAATAAATAATTTTTTAATAATTTAATTTATATAAAATATACTTATAATCAGGCACACCCAAAACAAAATCAGGGTTGGCGCAACAAGGTAAAGCAAAGTAATGTGAGGATTAAGGAAGAAAATTTGAAATTTTATATGAATGAATTTTAAGAAATTGTTATAATAGAATAAAATGCACATGCATATTGATTATATTTCATTATCTAAAATTGAGTATTTTAGGATGTAATTTTTGACTAGGAATTTAAGTTTTGATATTAATGAATGATGATTGATGAATTGATATATTTTAAAAGATGATTTAATCTTGTAAATGTATTTGTAAATTAGGTGTTTGTTGATTTTAAAGAAATTATTTGATGAATTTATCTTGAGAATTAAATGAATATAGTATCAAAATATGGATGTTGGGAGTATGAAATAAATATTAGGTCATTAAGATAAATTATTTCAATTAATTATTTGATTTTAAAATTGAACCAGATTTTATAATAGATTTGTGAAATCGTAACTCAGGTTCTAGAAATAAATTACAGTGAATTTTTTGGTATATCCTGGGTCTATGAATCTAATATTTATGATAAAAATTTAAGAATGATTTAACGGTTGGATCTTGAAATATAAATTAATTTTTAGAAATTATTTATGGTAGATTGCATTGTGACTATTTAGAAAATTAAGTTGAAAACTCCATAATCCAATCCTAAATGAATGTAGTGCTTGGTAGAACTTAAGTAGTTGTTGTTGGTGTTAATTTAGAATTTATTTGAATTTTATAGCTATTAGATATTTATGGTGAATTATATAAATTGGATGAATCAATTTCAGTAGCATTTATTTAATTTTATCATTCAGGCATAATAAATGAATTATTTTTATTTTATTAGCATGTATTTAATTTAATTTTATTATTTTTATGTGCGCAAGGCCTTACCTCCTTCCTAAGCCCTTTATGAGCCAAAGAGTGTAAAACTATAAATAAACCCATAATAATTCTCATAGGAAACTGATGTGAGATAATGGTCTTTTTGAATAGTCAATGAAATATAAGTCCTAACAATCACATATTCCAAAGACTCATTGAAAGAATGCTTGCTAGCTTTTTTATTGAATATATAATACTTTGATACTAGTATCTTTTGGACTATAAATTAGATTTAGATAGATTAGATATAACTTACTAAATAATTGGTGAAACATATAGTTTTTATGAATAAATAACTCTTATTATAAGTTAGAGATCACATGCATCACATTATACTTAGATAAGTTTGTTATTCAACGTGGTGTTGTGCTATTAGGCCATGCGTGCACCTAAACATTTCATGAATGCTCTAATAACTTTGCCAAAGTTTCATAGAAGCAATCTCACTTCACATTCATATAGGTAATTTTCATCAAGTATGTACTGCACTTTTAAACGACCTATAAGGAATATGAAAAATCATTAAGAGTTTACCAACTCATCATTCTCTTAAATGTAGTATAATACTTTCTCACATGAAAGGAAGGGTTATGAAATTTATGCTACCAAAATTAATCATGACTTTGTTATTACCCATATGTACCTATTTCATGAGATCTCCAATTATATAGGTTGGTTACCATCATAATTAATTTTTAAATTGATTGAAGTCTCATTCCCCTTGATGTTTCAATTATTGATTTTCTTCTTAAAGGTTTTATCAATGGATTGACCAAATTCACTTCTAACTTCATATAATCAATGAAAATAATTTCATCTTTTAATGGTTGTTTCAACATATTATGCCTTAAGCGAATATGTCTATTCTTACCATTAAATGCTTTATTTTTAGCAATGGCTATTGCTACTTGGCAATCACAATGCATAGACATAAAAAATGTTTGTTTTATTCCTACTTGGCAATCACTAGTGGATTTTATCTCATCAGAGCTAAAGATCCAATTTGTATCACCATATCCTTCCAATATGGTAGGAAATCCATTGAACCTAATACCATAGTTCATGGTTCCTCTCAAGTATCTCATAAGTTCCAATATGGTAGGAAATCCATTGAACCTAATACCATAGTTCATGGTTCCTCTCAAGTATCTCATAAGTCTTACTAAATTAGTTCAATGATCATGATTAAGATTATGATTGTATCTGCTCAATGTATCCATAATATAAGCTATGTTGGGTCTTGAATAGTTCATTAAATGTAATAAACTTTTAGTAATTTATGCATATTTATATTGAGCAACAAGGTCTATAATTTTTCTTTAATTAAGAATTAGAATCATAAGGGATACTCACTAATTTGACATTAAAATATCCAAACCTTTTAAGCAATTTTTCAATATAATGCTCTTAGGATAGCAATATGTTATCACCCTTCCTTATGATTTTAATTCTCAATATCACATTAACTTCACCCATATATTTCATTTCAAATTTACATGATAAGAAATTTTTGGTTCTATGTATTACATTAATAAAAGAATAAAAAATAAGCATATCATCTACATATAAGCATATAATCACACAATCATGATCATCAACTTTAATGTAAACACATTTATCAACTTCTAAGGTTGAAAATCCATCAATTAACAAAACTTGATCAAACCTTTCATACCACTATTTAGGTGCTTATTTCAAACCATATAGAGATTTAAGTAATTTGCAAAATTTATTTTCCTTTCTGGGTACTTCATACCCTTTAGGTTGCACCATGTAAATCTCTTCCTCTAACTCACCATTTAAAAATGTAATTTTAATATCCATTTGATGAATAAAAAGTTTATAGATTGAAGCCAAAGAAATTTGTCACATCTTTTGGCTACGTAACATGCTCCCGTAAAATGATTGTTAACTTTCCATTCAAGAAAAATCAATAATCATCCTATAAAGGATTCTATACATTTAATCGTAAAACTTTTTTTTATAACACTTATATCGTGCATAATGATCCGCCATTTATATATATACCATTTTCCATATCCTATTTATTATCATGCCATCATTAATTATATCTTTATTTCATTTATTTTATAAACATACATACCAATTATTTTACATATTTATAAATCGTCACAAATTATTACTGTTTAATACTGCCAAATACTTTAAGTACTGCCAAAGTACCCAACTATAAAGTAGCATGAAATTTACGAAATAGAAGCCTGATATGCAAACCAAGTCCTTACCAACGACTTATTTGTTTATCCAGCTGCCGACATCTAATGCTCCTGATCCCTGGCTTTACTACTTCCTGCATTTATCAATTGAGAAACGTTGAGCATAAAACTTAGTGGTGCTAGCATAACATATATCATAAACATTAAAATATTCCTATGTCATCATAATTAATTTCAACAACATATTCATTTCATAGTATAATAATGGCATATAAATTAACATATCAATTAACTGTAATGCATCATTTTATATATTATTTAGCATATCATATACCATTATTTATATGTCATTTATCATTATTAATCATCTATACTATTATCCTTAATTATCATTTAAATTATCATCAATTATTCACATCTATTTTCTATGTCATCATTATTTAAATGTCATCATCATTATAATATATCATATCATCGTCATCATTAATATGCATAACATATTATCATCATTATGTATTATAATGCTTCATAATTTAAATATGAATGTCATGGTATGTATGTTCATCATGATTATTAACATATATGCATATGAGTATAAAATATCATACCATGCATTATATCATTATCATATATGATTAATGTTATTTATGAGAATGCTTTTATGTTATGCATTCTCCCTCATATTTTTCATGTATCATTTCATATCATCTGCCCTTTTCACATTCTCGCTATTTCAGTATATGAGCATTTAATTGGGTCTTTCATATCATAACATATCTATGGTTCTATGAATTGGAACCCATTTCTCATTCGTTATCTTTCCCTTTTATTTCTTATCATTTCCTTTTCATTTAATTCCCGTATGAATTTATATCATATCACCCAATATTTTCCATTTACCATTTATCTCATATTCAACCATTTTCCTCCTTCCTTATTTCTTCATGTCATGTTATGCCATGTTTTATATTTAATGCATTGAATTTATAACATGGTAAATATTTATAACATTATATCATAATTAATTATGTAATGCTATTGCATTACCATACCATCGCCCCTTTTGATTATTTAATAATCTAGGAACTTTCAAACAATCTAGCACAAACCTGCAATATCTTTTTCTTTGTTTAAATCCTTGGGTGGTTCGTGAGGATTACCTACTGAATTACCTAATTCATAAATAAATGTTTATCTTTAATTAATAATTTAAATTCCATTATTAATCATTTATTGTTCATATTTAAGAATCCATAGATCACTTATAATTAATCAATCACTTAATCTTATATCCATTTAATTCATTTACCTTATCATAATATTACTTAGAAATCATATTATCATTTACTGTTATATCACTATTCATTTCTATTACTATTCATTATTATATTATAATTATAATTATAAAACTCTTTTTCATTAACATAACCTTACTTATATAAACCATAACCATATAATTATTTCATTACTGGATCCTTTTAATTACTTATCCATATTAGTATTCCTTAATTAAATAATTCATATCGTATAATCAGTTACTAGCCAATTAATTTTATCAAATTGATCACTTATTAATATATAGGATGCATGACTTAACAGTCTCTTAATATCATAATATTCATACTTCACTGATGATATTTAATATCATTATTAATTGACTATTAACTCAAAGAATTAATTTAATGTATACATGTCCCTTATGATTAATTTAATCCATTACCATAATATTTTCAGAAGTATTATCTCATTAAAATTCTTAATCAATATCCTTAACTTGTCTTTATATACCCTTGTAATTAATCAACTTAGATAAACCTATGTTTCACTTGACAGGAAATTTAATTATATTAACTTAATATCAATATGTCCACATCATCTCATAATTTCCTATATTTATCCTTTTAAATAACACTATCATTAATTCATTTAAACTTCTTATATCACTTATCATACTTAATTAATAATCTTTTAAATTCTCAACATAAAATTACCATAAGCTTCTTATCATACTCAATTATACCCTCCATTTACTTCATCATATATAATTCTTAATTTAACCCTTTCTTACCATATAATAATTATTGCATAAAATTTTCCAATAATACTTATATACTTAAATTATTTACCAATTAATGTCCTTGTCACATCATGACCCCATGTCTCCATATACATATAAATTACATTTAAAAGAAATTATATCTTATGTCCCCTTATCAATAATATGTCATAAACTTCCAAAAAGTCTCATTAATGCTAAAAAATTATATTTTAAGTCCACTATTGTGAGAGTAGCACATCCCGGACGCTGGGAATGCTGCACGCTGTTCGGCGTGAAATGCCGCGGTGCTTGCTCTTGCGAATATTGACCCCTGAGTTACTACAGGAACTAGACAGATCGCGTCGAGAAAGTGGAGTTACCACCCGGCTAATTTAGTCAACTCAATTGAGCAACTAAACAAGCCAGGAAAATGTAAACCCGAGCCTTCCTGCTGAGGGAAAGCAGCTCAAAGTTCTTCAGAGAACGGGTTCGGCATTTTGATTTTATTTGTATTCTGTATTATCATCTTCACTTTATCCGGTTTTAATAAAAGCGCAAGTCACACACAATTAGGTTGAAGTTCACTTAGGTCCTTTTTCATGGCATAGGGAAAGCAAGACATGTAGCAAATATGAAAGCAGTAAAAGCAGAAATAAAGGCAAAAAAATAAAGCAGGAATAAAGCAATTCGGGTATTTAATACAACCCGACTAAATGAATAATAATAAAATAAATCTTCAAGCGCTCTAGAATCATCTTGTTGGAATCCACCGGATTGGGTCTCGATTGAGTCCCGGGCCTATGCTCCAATCTACAAATCCAAACCCTCAGTTTGCTCCTACAAAACAACTCTCCGCGGGAACAACGTAAAACAGAACAAAACAGAACAAAGCACAAATAACAGAATGCAAATGACATGAATCACATAAGCAATGCCAGAATCACATCATGAACATGCAAGCAAACATAATATCCATGCAAACACAACAATATACCAAACATGTACTAAACATAACATGCAAATGACATAACTATAAACTCGTATGTGTAACATGACACCATAACTCATGACAACATACTAAGCACA
>CANYBF011534146.1:0-11439 GCA_948192965.1 Dalechampia spathulata | reverse complement strand
CGAACCCAATCTCTGAAGAAATTCGGGCTGCTTTCCCCAGCAGGAAGGCTCGGGTTTATACTTTCCTGGCTTGTTTAGTTGCTCAATTGAGTTGGTTAGATAAGCCGGGTGGCAACTCCACATCACTTACTCGACGCGATCTATCTAGTTCCTGTAGTAACTCAGGGGTCAATATTCGCGAGAGCAAGCACCACGGCATTTCACGCCGAACAGCGTGCAGCATTCCCGCGTCCGGGATGTGCTACTCTCACACATACTTTATTTCTTTGAAACTAGTTTAATTCCTCTTGATTGGATTGATCCAGATTTCATCATCTTATGCTTCAATCATATCTTTTGGTTTAATTTAGGATATGAAAGCCACATTCCCAATAAGATTTCTTATTTCAAATCTTGTCATCATCTTCTTAGTTGTACTAATCAACATATCTTCCTTTGCATGGTTCCTATGATATTTCCACTCATTCAGAAGATTATGTTCTTCAACGATTTATTCTACACTTTGTTATTTATCAGAAAAATTAGCTGATTGATTTGGTTCTTCTGTCAAATTAATAGACTATTTTTTCTATATACTAATATTATTTCCTGTACAATTATTATCAATAGAATCTCTACTAAGTAAAGTCTGATTAGCCTCATCAAAAACCATATGTATAGATTCCTCAGTAGTCATAGTATATTTATTAAACACTATATACACTTTACTTTGATTAGAATAATAAAAAAAATATTGATTCATCCAATTTAGCAAGCTAATTTTACTATTATTCAACCTAAAGTATTTATAACCAAACATATGAAAATAACTTACATTGAGTTTCTACCTCTAATCAATTCATATGGTATCTTTTTTAGAATAGATCTTACTAGAGCATGATTGAGAATGTAGCATGATGTGTTGATTGCTTTGACCTAAAAATATTTTGGCAAACTATTTTCACTAAGCATAGTCCTCGCTATCTCTTGTAGAATCCAATTCTTTCTTTGTAGCACTCCATTATATTGTGGAGTCCTTAGTGTTGGAAAGTTATGAGTAATCTCATGTTCATTGTAGTTATCCTCAAAGGATTTATTATTGAATTTCCTTCCATGATCACTCCTTATGTAGATAATTTTATGGTCTTGTTGATTTTAAACTTTCTTGCAAAAGTGAACAAATTTATTAAATGTATCATCCTTATGAGCTAGGAAGAGGGTCCATATAAATCTTAAATAGTCATCCATAATCATAAACACATATGATCTACCATTAAGGCTAATAGGTGAAATGAGACCTAAAAGATCAAAATGCAAAAGTTCCAAAGGTTTAGACGTCAAAATCATGCTTTTATTTTTGAAAGAAATCTTAGTTTGTTTACCAAATTGACATGCACTACAAACAAAATATTTTTTAAACTTTAATTTTTGTAAACCATTAATAAGATTTTTCTTTAAAAGTTTTAAAATCAAATACATGCTTGCATGACCAAGTCTACGATGTCATAACTAACCATCATGGCGATATAAAATCAAACACTTTTCATTTATATCATTTGAATTAACTAAATAAACATTATCATGTCTCTTACCAATAAATAGCATGTTATAATCATGCATATCTTGAATGTCACAATGACTAAATTCGAAAATAACTTTTTTACCTTTTTCATACAATTGACTTACACTTATGAGGTTAAATTTTAATTCTTTGACCAATGAGACATCCTTAATACAAGGTGTTAATCCAATATCTCCTTTTCCAATAATCTTTGCTTTATTTTGTATCTCTAAAGCTAATATTGTCATTTGCTTTCATCATTATTCTGATGAATTTGCTTTTTATCACCAGTCATATACCTCGACCAAGTGCTATCCATGTACCACTTCTCAGTATCATCCTTATTTGTTAGGAAAACCTACAATTTAGCTAGCTATCTTTAGGTACCCATCGTGTATTAGATCCTTTTATGTTAATGTTAGTTTAAGTACCCTTAGGCACCCAAACCTTCTTTCCTTTCAAGCCACCTTTTTTAAAACCACAAATATAAGAATAACGTCTATAATAATTGTAATTAAAACACCTTATGTTTAAATTATAATCAAATGTTCTTTTTGGAAAATGTTATCTTTTTCTCAATATTGTCCTTGCTTATTAAGCAAACCTGCAATTTAACTAGCTATTTTTAGATACCTATCGTGTATTGGGTCTTTTCACGTTAATGTTAGTTTAAGTTCCCTTAAGCATACAAACCTTCTTTCCTTTCAAGCCACCTTTCTTAAAATCGTACACATAAGAATAATGCTCATAATAATTAAAATGAAAACACATTATGTTTGAATTATAAGCAAATGTTCTTTTTAGAAAATATTACTTTTTTCTCGAATTTAAAACATATGTATCATGACAAACTTGTTTTCCTTTAAGAACTTCCAATCTTAATCTAAAAACTTCTTTTTCATTATTTAGATTTTTAAAATCCTTTTTCAAAATGTTATTGTCCAAAACTAGCTTGCTAATTTCAAATTATAATTTTTCTTTCTCAATTTTAAAATAAAATTTTTTTATTAAATGGATTTAAAATTGTTTCTCAAAATTGAATACTTTTTACCCAATTTTAAAAATTTAGAAAATGATTTTTCAAAACCTTTTTCAAGATTATGGTAAGATAGATTTACCTCTTATTGATTATCTTCACTCTCACTTTCACTATCACTTTTTGCTATAAAGCATATATTTACTACTTCTTCTTCGGATACATATTCTGAACTCGAATGTTAACTTTCACTCCATGTAGCAACCATAACCTTTTTCTTCTTTGAATCTTTCTTCTTCAATTTTGGATACTTTGGTTTAATATGTCTTAACTCATTACATTCATAGTAGACTTCTTCTTGTTGTTCTTTCTTTAAGTATAGCTCATCTTTTAATTGAACCTTCTTTTTACCTATTTTTTTTGAAAACTTATCACCTTTCTTAAAATACTTTTTGAATCTTCATGCAAGCATGATAAAATCATCATTATCATCACTCAAATCTTCATTACTTGATAAAACTTTAAGTGCAATGGACTTTTTCTTCTTATCTTTGTTGTTTTCTTTCTTCTTATCGAGAATGATTTTATGTATGAGTAATAAGCCAATAAGTTTATCATAGGTGAACTTAATGAAATCCTTTTTCCTTATACAAAATAGTTTTGATTCATACTTCTCGAGCAATGATATGAGGATCTTATTCACTTGTTCTTCTTCTAAAATGCCTTTTCTAAGGTTCTTTAGCTTTTTCATTATGTCTATAAATTTGGTGCTCATTTGTGAGATATTCTCATTAAGCTGTATAGAAAACATTTCATAATCATGCAATAAAATATTAATCTTTGACTCCTTGACTTGATTCATTCTTTCATCAGTAACTTTGAGTTTCTTCTAAATTTTTTTATTTTAAAGTGCAAGCAAAAACACAGTTATATTCATTTATATCAAGAGTATAATGTAAAATATTTACAGCTTTAAAATTCATTTAGATTAACTTCTAATCAACATCAATATAATTGCTTTCATCTAATTTAGTAGGAAGTGTTTCACCAAATAGGATGATTTTTCAACATTAAATTTTAATTGATTGAATATAGTTTCTCATTCTAGTCTTTCAATATGAGTAGTTTGCTACTCAAACTAGTTACCATTTGATCTCTCCTAGGTTATTAAACCTATAAAATAGAGACAAGCTCTGATATCAAATGTTAGTCCCAAAAGTAGTGGTCAAGAGGTGAGTGAATTTATAAACTTTAAAAAATTTAAAACTATTTTAGTAAACTATTTTCAAAACTAGTAAACTATTTTTGAAATTAGTGAACTAAAATAAACTTTAATAAGCTATTTTATCAAAGTCAAATGATTCAAGAATAAATCAAAGTTACAAAAATAAATTAATTGATTTTCAGAAAACTTCTCTTTGAAAATGATAGATTGATTTAACTCAAAAATATTTTTTATGAATAGCCTTTTAAAAATAATAAAATTAAAAATAGCAAACTAATAATAAAAGGAGAATAGAAGAAAGTAATGAACACATAATATATAGTGGTTCAACCTAACTGCCTACATCCACTTTCTCAAAACCAATATTTTAAGGCTCTATTAAAATAACAAATTTTCAAGGTTAACTTTACAATAAAATTTTTCAATAGACTAACATGCAACCTTGTTTTCAGTAGGTTAACTTTACAATGTCTACATGTTTTTAATAGGCTAACTTGTAACCTCAATTTTTCATAGGCTGACTTGTAACCTTAAATTTGCATAGACTCCCTTATAACCTTTTCAAGTTTTACACAAATAAGCTAACTTGATAACCTCTTACAATAATCAAAATGGTTTAAATATAAAATCCTCACAACCTTTACAAATCCTATTGGAAAGATTAAGAATAGATATTTAAATGGAGGTTTTTTAGAAATATACTTTTAGATGTATATAGATTTAATCCTTTTCATTCTTTATTGTCTCTTATTGTATTTTCTAACTTCAACACTCATGTATTTATATTTGAAAAATATGACCATTATTTTTCAAAATACATAACGTATAAAACTATAAGTTTATTAAAGTTAATTAAAAAATAACTTATATTTTATGAAATCAACAAGCTAATTTATGTGACAAACAGATTTATTGCCAAACTTGATTTTTGAAAACTTACCATTTTAAAACTATTTTAAAATCATTTCTTTAAAAGAGGCAAATTTTATATTTTGAAAGATATTAGATTTGAGCATCATAAGGTAAATATCCTTAGAATTTTCTTAACAAAATTCTAAGAAAAATCTTATTAAAATAATCTTCCAAAATTCCTCCTTGAAATCCTCCAAGAATTGCATTAAATTCCTTCCATGAATAGGGTTGATAATTCCATTTTCATGTTAGTCCATAATGCTTCCATCTATGTAAACATCTTTAATATAATATAATTTTAAGAAATCATGTGACACCCGAGGTTTACAAGGGCAGCGAGTGGACGTTGGTGCCAGAGAGAGCATAGTTAAGGAGGGGCTCATGATAGGCTTTTAGGTGGAGGGGCACATGAATAAACTAATCCCATACCTGAAGAAGAGGGATCCTAAGACTGTGTAGGGATGGGACTACATAGTTAAGTGATTTCAAGATTGTGCAAGTTTGAGACTATACAATCAAGAATAGCTTAAGTGATTATATAGGTACTATCCATACCAATAAGGTGCACTTACCTTTTCAGTGCTCATTCTATAAGTATTCCCTATCAGAGGAGAGGTATTGCATTAGGTTTGATCACTATACTTTGGACAAGTCAAAAGAGTGCAAGATGGCTACCTTTGTCCAGGGAGAGATGCAACAAGACCGTGTTCCCAAATTGCTTAACTCGGATGACTTCTTTGACCAGTAGTTCACTAACTTTGGTGATGTCAGTGACTTATCAGCTTTGATAACATCCAAGAAGGTCACCACCACTTCTCCTAGCATTAGCCCTGATGATTCTTTTCAGATCTTTGATGATGTTGCTAATCTCACCAATAGTCGCCTTGAGCTAAAGACTACTACAGCGGCCATACTAGGCTTTAAGCTATAAGGCTTAGATATGAAGGATTTGCTTCTTTAAAACGTCTACAAGGACATTGATACACTTGTAGATAGTGCTTTTAATTAGATTTTGTATGAGGATGATGATGTCCTTATCTTTGTACTTTTTGATGATGATGTAATCCCTTCAAAGTTTAATGTAATGAAAGATAGCTTTGCTTATGTTTGTGATGTGTATTTTGATGGCATTGTACATGAACATGAGCATTACATGAGCATTTTTAACATTAACACATCATGCATTAAAACTGTTAATATTGACATAGATGACAGGCCTTGTCCTCTTTAAATTGCATTTGATTTAACCCATGATAAGAGAACAGAAATTGTCAAAGTGTTAAAATAGCATATAAAAGCCTTTGCTCTAGGCTATGAGACATGTTGAGTATTGATAAAACTATAGCAGAACACATAATTTTGATCAGACTTGAGTTCAAGCTAGTTAAGTAGAAACTACATCTGCTCTAACCAGAATGGGCTTAAACGTTTAATGAGGATATCTAGAAGCAGTTGGATGCTAAGTTCCTTGAGGTGGTTGACTATCTTGAATGGTTAACTAATATGGTTCTAGTTCTTAAGAAAGATGGTAGGTTCAGGGTTTGTGTAGACTATAGGGATTTGAATAAGGCGTGTCCAAAGGATGACTTTCCTTTACCCTATATCAACGTGTTAGTTGACAGTGTAGCTACTAGTGCTTTGTACTCTTTTGCTAATGAGTTTTCTGGGTATAATTAGATTATCATGGCTATTGTTGACAAGGTGAAGATAGCTTTCACCACAGAATAAGGGACCTATTGCTACAAGGTCATGTCTTTTGGGTTGAAGAATATAGGTGCTACCTATCAAAGAGATACAATAACCTTATTACATAATCTAATCCATAAGGAGGTCAAAGTCTATTAAATGACATGATGGTGAAGTCTCCCATCATAGAAGAGCATCTGGATACTCTTGATAAATTTCTCACACGGGTTAAGAAGTATGGACTCAGGCTGAATCCAAAGAAATGCACATTTGAGGTGATGTCCAGTAAGCTGTCGGGTCATGTAATTAGCCAGAGGGGTATTGAAGTTGATCGTAACAAGGAAAAGTCAATCTATAAGATGCCTACTCTTAGAACTAAGTCCAAAGTTAAGATATTTCTAGGACAGCTCTAGTACATCAGTAGATTCATTGCTAAGCTCATTATTATTTATGAGCTAATCTTTAAGCCTTTGAGGAAGAACCAGCCTTTGGTTTGGGATGAGAACTGCCAGTTCACATTCAAGAGAGTGAAGCATTATCTCTTTAACCCATCAATTCTACAGTCACCTCAGTGGCGAAAACCATTATTGCTTTATCTAGCCTTAGAAAAGGAATTAATGAGTGCTATGATGGCTCAAGAGAATGAATCCAAAATTGAGCATGTCATTTACTACTTGAGTAAGAAACTGTTGCCAATAGAATATGAGTATAGCACTATTGAGCAGATGTCCATGGCTATGGTCTGGGTCATTAAGAAGCTCAGACACTACTTTCAATCATACAAAGTTCAAGCAATCTCCAAGGTCAATCCTATGAAGTACTTGTATGAAGCTGCTTCATTCGATATGTAGTACATCACTAAGAAAGTTATCAAAGGTAGAGTGATTACTAAATTCTTAGCATTCAGGCTAGTGGATGATTCTAAAATGCTTGAATTAAACTTCCCAAATAAGGACTTGGAGGCAGTTGATGTCTAAAAATGGTAGTTACACTTTGACGATGTAGTTAATAGAAGAGGTATAGGTATAGGAGTTATGCTAATCACTTTTGAAGGTGAACTAATTATGCTTTCAAAGTGGCTGAGCTTCCCAGTCACCAATAACATGGTTGAGTATGAAGTATATCTGTTCAGGCTTAAAGCATTGCTTATGATTAGTGCCTATAATGTGGAGGTGTTTAGTGATTTGATGCTTGTCATTCATCAGTTCGGAACCGAGATATCAATGAAGAAAGGCTCAAGTCTTATGCTGAATACATACAGCTCATGATTTAAAATTTTAGCTCATGTTAGTTTATTCACACTCCACATGATGAGAATTAGATGGTCGATGTCTTGGCCACATTGGCTTTAGTTTACGAGCAACCATAGTGTCAAGTTCAACCTATGTTCATCGAGCAGTTGAGGATTCCTTGCTATAAGGGAGAATGGGTTATGGCACTAGACTAGCAAGATGAGACTGCATGGTATGCTGATATCATGAACTTTGTGAGAACTAATGCTTATTTAGAAGAAGCCAGTAAGACTAATAGGCTAGCTTTACGGAGGTTAGCAGCTAACTTTAGAAGAATAGTTGATGGTCTGCAATTTCGGTGTATATCAGGGAAGGAGATCAAACAATTATATAGATAGTGCATCCTGATGTATGTAGGTCTTACATGAATGGCTTTGCTCTATGCAAGAAGATCCTGCACCAAGGATATTTTTGGCTTACTATGGAAATAAACTATGTATAGTTTGTCCAGTGATGTCATGAGTGCTAGATTCATGGAGATCTGAGTTACATACCGTTGGTTGAATTACATAATTTGATAATTCCATGGCCTTTCTCAGCATGGGGAATTGACATTATGGGTGAAATCCATCTTAATGATTCTAATAGGCATCGATACATATTGATGGCTATTGACTACTTCTCTAAGTGGGTGGAGGTAAAATCCTATAGTAAACTGGGGCCAAACTGTTTGACTTGTTAAAGAGATATGGGATCAAGCATCACCGATCTTCTCCATATTACTCTCAAGCTAATGGAGCAGTCAAAGCTGCCAACAAGATGATCAAGTGGATCTTGGCCAAGATAGTGCAGACTTATAGAGATTGGCATGAGCAGCTGCTATTTGCTTTGTAGGGTTACAAAACCACTGTAAGAAGTCTTACGGGTGCTACCCCCATTCTCTAGTTTACGAGATAGAAGCTGTATTACTAGTCAAAGCAAAGCTGAAGTCACTTTGGGTTGTTCTGGAAGCTTAGTTATTAGAGGTTGAGTGGAAGAGGGCCATGTATGAATAGCTTATTATTATTAATGAGAAGTGGCTAAAGGCTCTCTATCATCTACAACTCTATAAGAAGCGCATTGAAAATGCATTCAACAAGAAGGTCAAACTTGTAGCTATACGGGAAGGTGATCTAGTTTTGAAGTAAGTTAGATTAGTTATCCATGACCCACATGGAAAGTTTAAACCTAACTGGGAGGGCCCATTACTGGTTCAGAAGATCTTGTTTAAAGGCTCTGTCCGTATCTCAAACTTGGAGGATAATAAGTTCTTAAAACCTATCAACCTTGACAAGCTGAAGAATTATTTTATCTAAAGCAAAGGGTAAAAAGAAGAGCAAAATAAAAATAAAAGTCTGGTGAGCTGAAAACCTGCATATGCGACTTATGCAAAAGTTAAGACAAATAAAAAATGATTGCTCAATAAGTTAAAAATCTACTTGGATGGCTCATGCAAAAGTTAGAGCTCTATAAAAGTAAAAGGAGAGTGTTAAAATAATTGATCAAAAAATCTCATGAAAGACTGGTCAATGATAGGGGTTAAGTTTGATGCATATTGGGGAACTTTTGTGCTGCTTTTAACATTTTTCATGCAAATGCTTTAATCTTATTAATGTAAATGGAACACATTTTCATAAACTTAGCCATAAGTAATACTAGTTTCAAACACAAAGCATTGCCTTCCTTTGTTGCATACAATAATTAGCTCCAGGGATCTTTACTGGCATGATCTTGTGACAAGGCCAGGTTTTGTCCATGTGCTCCAGGAAGCAGAATAATAATTATCCTCCCTCAAAATCCATCAGTTGAGAGATAATCTATCGATGGTCGTACTGATGATAGATTCTAGTAGGATTATAATACATGTAGTATCTGAATCTTGGCAATAAAATACAGTTATATATGTCCTCACCGTCACATGCTACATGTGCCACCATGGACAAATCCACCTAACCTCACTCTTTAGGATGGCTCCCATCCACTTGATCCAGCTATAGAATGTAAGCATCCTTGCCTTGCTAAAGATGTAGCCTCTTCACATATGGCTATGAGGTACGTGCTTCTGTAGATCACCAGTTGGTGGTGCCAGGATCCCTAGCTTCTCTTAAAGCTAGATCTGGAAAAAAAATAAAACAAAAAAAGCTCGTTGAGTTGAAAACCTTGCAAAAGGCTGCTTAGGCAAAAATTAGAGCAACCCATTGAGCTGAAAACCCAAGGGGGCAATTCAGGTAAAAGTTAAGGTCTAAAAGGAATGATTAGCCTGATGAGCTAAACACTTCAGAAAAGGTGACTCATGCAAAAATTAGTGCAAAAAGACATCTTTTATAAGTTGAAAACTTACAAAAGTGGCTTAGAATTCATACTTGCAGCAGAAGCAAACTACCATTGAGGTGTTTGGACTAACCTTACCTCACTCTATTTAGCCTTAGGATTGTCTCTGATATGATCATAAAAAAAGGGGTCCAACCTTACTCCATCTAATCTATCACTGGATTGATCAATAAATCCCCATAGTAGGATAGGTCGATAAATAGAAACGGCGCTAGTAGTCTGAATCCAGCTACTCTCAGCCATGAAAGGGTAGCCACCAATGTCACACCTATACCTAGCATAACGTGCTCTCATAGCATAATTAATAACCTTCTAAGGAAGGAAATCATTAATTACACTACAAGGGATGTATAAAAAATTTTCACGATATACCATCTATTTTATTAGCGTTACAGTTGTACTTGAGTATCTTAGCCATCTATCATATTAACATTCATCCGTATATACATCATCATACATTATTATTATATTCATATCAAGGAGTCATAGTATTAACACATTCATACGCATGTTAGAATATAACATACAAATACTACTGCCAGCATGAATAATGTTTAAGCTACATAACCAAAGATGTTTGAGAGTACGTTACAAATGTCCAAGCTATTGTAGAAGTAAGATTCTACTGGATCCTGTTCTTTACTGACTGATGATCCCTTAACCTTGTCCCTCACCCAATGTGTTAGTTTGCTATATTATTATGCAGCGGAATAAATTTAAAAATTTTAATTTAAATCAGTAAACCAAGAGAAGATCTTTGCATCAAAACACATGAAAACTAAATTAGAGATTAGATATGGCATAAGATAGTAACTCTTACATATCAATGCAGTTCTCCTTCATTCTTGATCTCTATTCCATTTATGGTTGTAGCAAACCAAACACCACCAAATTAGGTAGCCTCCAATAGTATCCACATGAAAATGAGGGAATCCAAGCAAGCAACGATTGCTTCTATCTCCTTTCCTGTGAACTAGCAAAGAAAAAGAAGAAACTTATGGTATTTTTCTTCTTCCTCATAATTACTCTTGTGAAGGCCAAATTCTCCCTTTCCAGAAGGAGGTATGTTTTGGCCAAAGGAAGAAAAATGAGTGGCTTAACCTAATTTTGAGTTATAACAACATATTTATACTCAAAAAATTAGGTTAAGCTGAAACCCTTTCAGCTTAAGTCAAGTCTGGGCCCATCTGTGACTAATATGGCCTGTGACTATCACTTGCCTTGTCATAGCCCAACTTGAACTTTATGAACTTCTAAACATTTCAAGTTAAGTCCATTAGGTGTTCGGTTAATTTCCATGAGTATTTTTCTGACTTTTTTTAAAAGTACCAAAATGCCCTTTTAGCTTGTTTCCTCATTTTAAGTGTGTGACCTTTTGGGTTCCTAATATGTTGGCAACATGTTAAATCTCATATTTAAAATGTAAATCATGAGCAGTATCTAGTTATACATCATGATTACCCAAATATTAGGAGGTCAACCATTGGTTTGACTTCAA
>CANYBF011534117.1:0-11426 GCA_948192965.1 Dalechampia spathulata | reverse complement strand
TGGTCTTTCTTATGCTTTATGCATTTTATGTATTTAGTTAGGAAGTGAGGATTTGTTTTCTTCTAATTGCATTAGGAATTAGGGTTAACTTATCAATCTAATTGTGGTGTTTTCTCTTCTTCCATTAAGCCTTATCATTTGATTTTCCATACTTGCTAGTTTGGGGGTTCAATAGGGCGAGGGTTTATTCTACCATTGGAGCTATATCTTAGGTACGTGTGGGTTTGTGGCATAATTGCCATTGGGTCCCGCGTCACTTATTCTGCATATATCCCTTATCTTATCAATTCCCTTTCTACGGGCCATTTGCTTTATTATTATGTTATTATGCTATCATGCTATACCGGTTGTTATGCTGTATTATATGATTTTATTAGTCACACCTGATTGGTAGGACATGCTCCTATAAAGTGATTAATAAAAATCATACAATTAGAAATTTACTAATCAAACTACAAAGGATCTATGAATTTTTTTTCTTATAATGACAGAATATATCTAGTCCATTTTTGTAACTATTTATTTTATAACTTGTGACTTTAGCATCATGTGTCATATAAAACATTCACATCATAAATATGGTATGCCATCTATCATTTTCTTATATCTAAATTTCATTTATAAAGTTTAGATAAACCGCAAGCTAGATATTTTTTGCTTATCTGCAAATTTACAAGAATAAAAGATTTTACTACCTTTAGATTATTTAATGATAGTTGTATAATAAAATAGCTACTAGAGATATATTACATGGTCCAAATAGCTACTAGATTTTACTACTTGACTGAGTTGGTGCCCCGCTGATCAAGACATCCCCTTAGATTACCCTGACTTGTATTCATCAAATGACAAATGTTGAGCATAAAATTAAGTGGTGTCTAATAATAAGAATGCTATGAAAAAAAATTCAAATATCTCATTATAATGTAAATATAACTAATAAAGAAATCAATTAAGATAATCCATAATAATTAATCATAATAAATATAATGATAAACAAAATCATCCCATCAATATTTGATTACTTTAATGAATATAATTAGTAATTTCGGGCAACTATCTTTGTAACCAACTCAATGTTCTGTAGATCAGTCAAAATATCTTTTTGTTAACCAATATGATAGCAATAATAAAATTATCCAATCAATATTGGATTGATATAATAATGATAATAAATTTATGCTGCCATTTATGTATACTCATCAATTTTTTCCATAAATTAGTTATAATTTCACTTTATGAATTAATAATAGCATTAACACACTTGATATTAACAAATGTAAATTTAGTATCATATCCTTCTTTGTGTGTATAAATGATATGCTATATGATAATTAATGCACATGTATAGTATATCCCTTTGTTCTCTATCATTTCATCATTCATTTATGAATTTACCTTTTTCTCCATGAATTTATCATTTCTCTATGATCATATAAATCTCTATCTCTAATTATACATAAGCTGTATTGGATATATTTTCAATGATTTATTTATTTTTTCTAGTACCTCTATATTTTATGTATTTTTTTGTATCTATATCTATAATTATAATTGTATTAATGCCACCTTTATATCAATATATATATATATATATATATATATATATATATATATATATCTTATTCCTTTATAATGTCATGTTAATGATTTATGATGGATGACTTTATCGTGTATGCATTTATATGATGATGACATTGCTATAAAATCAATAACATTCCAAAATACATCACATATCCAATATTATTCAATAAATAATAATTAAATATTCATGATATTTCATAATAAGATATTTCAATCATCAAGCTTTTATTACTTGTAAATTTCATTTACAATACAATTATTATTAGGTGCAAACTTAGTTCCTATCAGTTATTATTACTTCATGATGTATATATGTATATATATAAGGCATCAATAACATCAAATGTATAAGTAATTAATTTTCATTATAATCAAAGGCATCAATTTATAAAAATATGTCAACTATTACACTCATTAAGCACTCATGACTTACTATATTTAAATCATAATAACTTATTGGGAAATCTTCATTTCCAAATTAAGTTACTAAATAGATGATAAATGACCATATGAACATTAACTGATAATCTTACCATACACTAATTGCCTCTAGGTAGACTATTCATTTACTTATTAATCTCTTATGTATAAAGAGTTAACAGTGATTAAATACAAACATGATTGTACTTAATCACGTTAATAAAATATAAAGATCATATGACACATAACAAATCATTGATATATTTCTTTTATATAATTAATACAAATTATCAGTTAATTTTATTTATAAATAATTATTAATAGAAATAAACATAACGAGTGATAAAATATTAATAGGTAATTCTACCATGTTTATTTATAATTAATTAATCATAAAAATAAACATACTTGATAATAAAATATAAATAGATAATTTCTTTTAGGTAGGCCTTTAATGTACTTGTATCAACCTTTAATGAATGAGCATAAACCTCAACAAGCATAACTCTCAATACTAAACATCATCCTATAATGATGGATCAGTCTATTATACATAACTTTTTATAGTTATGTGTAACTAATCTGATACTTATTTTTCATCTCTATCACAATATGATCTCCTTCTCGAACAAGAACTATCAATGAATAAATAAAGAAGATTAAATTGTTAATTATAAATTAATTATTTTTATGCAAACATTTTAATTAGTTATGAATTTACGTGCAACACTAGAAGTGAATAAGAACAAACTTGCCTTTTGTTATCATAGGTTTGTTCATGAAATTGGAGTTATGCTTTCTTGATCTTGAACACATGTTATTCATATATGACCTTTTATATTAACTAAATGAATCATATCATTCTTTAATAAATAATTCTAAGAGTATGCATGTTTATTCAAGTTGCATACATATAGTAATTCACTCTTGAATCACGCTTTTTTATATTTATTATTAATCCAAATGTATAGATAATAAACACCTTTCAATTAAATATGAATTACACATGACCATTCCAAAAATGCATAGTGTATATGATGCTTTATGTGTACTTTAACATTAAGTATATGTACATGTATACTACTTAAACATATGTCTTTCTAAAAGATAACTTGATTTTAACTTTTTATAGTTTAATTAAAAGGGAAGGTAGGTAAATAGGTCATTAGGTCCCCCCCCCCCCATTTTTTTTTACTTAAGCATATACATGAGATTTTATTGCATTTAATCATGTTCTTTAGTTCCCTTTGTCAATTCTACAGGTAATGTTATGTTGCCATGTAATTACACACACATATATAAAAAGATGAATTCACTTATATCCTCCTTAACTTTCATGAATTATACGGTCCAATAAGCTAACTAAAGAATGCATTTGCTATCTTTAAATTGCATAGTTTCTATATTTAAGTAAAGTGAATTTTGACATACTTATTATTGAGCAATTCAGGTGTAAGATATCTTCTAATTAAAATTTTACAAGGGTATTTATTATTCATTTAGATAGTCCTTACTTCGTATATAAGATATTCAATGATAGAAATTGATTCATACTCTATCAAGATATAATTATCATGTATTTCATACCTTGCTTACTAGAGAATTTAGTAGATGCCTTACTCATCCATAACCCTTAAATCCATATGAGAATTACAATCCATTAGAGTCATATGCTTGGATATCTAAGTATGTCTGTTTGATCCACTAAAAGCTAGGCATGTCTCCCTATTTAAGTTCATGTTGGTTGTTTTCCTGACTATTTTTCCTTCCCCTAATTAATGAAAGCATCATCCAATAGCATTAAGTTAACTCCATGATCACAACATAAAATTCAATTTCCTTTCTTGCATTCTAAAGGCTTAATCATGGAAGCAAGTTAATGGTTTTAAGTTTTGGGGTAATTGTTACACTTTTCTCCATAGTTACATTGCATGTGTTAATGTAAATTTGATGAAATTATGTCCTCTCTTCTTTATCTTTAAACATTTTAATTAACTTATGAAATGGAAATAACAGACTCTAAATATCTTTATATTAATGTTCCTATGCCAAAATATATGACTAGACCATATAGGCTTCATTTAAGCACTATTGTCATACGTATTCCAATAACTTGTGATTCTACTTTATGTAATGCATCTTCACTTAATATATATCAGTCCAAGATATACATTGTAACTATATATAACCATACTCATATATGAATTATATGACTTAAAAGATTCCAGCTATTCCATAATTAAAGTACTCATACTTTACCCTTTTATGCATCAATCTAAAAAATTATACATGTAATTAATTTTGAAAACCATTTAATAATTTTCCATTCAAGAATTCCATCTTTTTAAGGTCATTAATTTATGACATGTTTATCGTACACTTTATAATTCAATTCGGCTTGCCACTTACATATTCTAATGATGAGTTTGACAAATACAATTCTTGATACAATAAGTAATAAATCGAGCCATTATTTTTTATTTTATTAAGGTATATAAATTATCAAATTTAACTTATTTAATTATAATATAAATTAGGTCCTTAATCAGTTCACATACCTCATATGTTCACATGCACATTCCCCTTTTCTTTTTAATTAATTTATTCTGTGACTTCAAGGCACTTTTGACTTTAATACTTCATGCAAGAGTGCACCTCATTCTCATCTAATGACTCACCTACATACCTTTGTTGCATATTCTATCAAGTTGGTTAACAAAACATCCATACGATCCAATCATTTGATTGGAATAAGTAGTCATCAGCTCAAACATTTCCATTTTTAGTTCACATCAGCTCAAACATTAGGTCCTTAATCAGTTCACATACCTCATATGTTCACATGCACATTCCCCTTTTCTTTTTAATTAATTTATTCTGTTACTTCAAGGCACTTTTGACTATAATACTTCATGCAAGAGTGCACCTCATTCTCATCTAATGACTCACCTACATACCTTTGTTGCATATTCTATCAAGTTGGTTAACAAAACATCCATACGATCCAATCATTTGATTGGAATAAGCAGTCATCAGCTCAAACATTTCCATTTTTAACTTATGTCACCACTAAGGTAAGGTTTTTTTACTTAATCATGTAAATAAATGAATAATAAGTTGTTCTTTATTCATAAGATGGTTTGGTAACATACATCTTAACTCTCATTCTCATATACGTAAACATTAGTTATAAATAAACAATAATTCACTCTTATCACTTAACGTAAAGGACATACATGGAATTAGCATATTTATTTATATCTCTTATGCCCCTGTTAACTCAACTTCTATCCTTCTAATTGTATCAGTTGTTGTTAGTGTATGCTCTAGAGCATCATGTTTTATTGTAATTTAATATTGTATGATTTATCAGTAAAAGGCATTATTCATTATTCAGTTTGCTTGAAAGGTTATTAACTAAATAATGAATTGTAAAATATTAGAACAGTACAAGGGAATTCATAAAGAGTTTATGAAATGAGATTCTTATTCTATGCAAATGCTTAATATCTAAATTATCCCTAATCAATGTATTAATAAGAATGGATATTATTAATGCAATTAACATCAGCACATGTTATATTTCCTTTTTGGGATGATTCTCATTCATCATGACAAGAGTTGTCTAAAGTAAATATGTGGATGGGTAGTTTAGGACTAACTCATTAGAGGCCTTGCTAGTGAGATTTCATATCGATGATTAATCTAAGTCTATGAAATATATCTCACTCATATCAGCAGTGCAAGTATCCTTAATATTTGAGATAATAAGGTTATCTTAATTATGGATCACTATGTTTTGACTCCTATTTTTTATTCCTCCTTGTGAGGCATTCATAACTTAGAGGTTGGATATAGTGTGAAGTAGTTGAAGGTATTTGTTTATCAATAAAGGATTCACTACCCTAGATTAAATATAGTTTTATTTCATTGACTCATGTAACATTCTTTATTTAGGAAACTCTAATCAGAGTAAAATGCTTATTGATGAATGAGTTTCATAAAGACATTTTGGGAATAAAGATTATGGTACATGGAATATCAAATTTTAGGCATGATCTAACACACTTGATTATGCATTGAGTTGACATTAATCCATACTTAAACCTAAATGAGACAATGGATGGTGAAAGGAGGTTATTGTATGGAATATGATATGGAAGGGTTGTAGTCAAACTAATGACCTCTTGACATTTGGGTAGTCATGATGTATGATTAGATACTACTCTTGATTTACATATGATGTTATTAAATAGAGTTTAATAATATGTTCATAAAGTGCCAACATGTCAAGAACCTAAAAGGTCATACACTAAAAGTAAGAGGAATGATAATCATGAATGGATGTTAATGAAATAATGTTTTGTGGTTATGGGATAACCTAGATCTTTCATGTTCATTTGAAAAATCATGAAAAGAGCTATGATTTGATGCTGAGATTACTTAAATCTGATAAGTAGAACTCAAGATACAAGGGATCTAAGATGACATGTTTTATATGCATGTCATATGCGGGCTTCGACAAGAATTAGTCCATATGTTAGTGTCACATGACTTATTCATGTGTTATAAGTTAGAAGGTAAGGGAATATGATTATCATGTGCTTATAGAGGGATTTTAAGTCATGAACATGCAAGTTACATGCCTAAAGCATATGGCATACACATGCATATGACATAAGTAACCTAAAAATGTAATTAGGTTTTTATAAGTTATCTAACACAACTTTAAGGGTTACCAAACAAGGAATTTTAGCTACCTCCTTCCTCCATTTGTTCCCAGCCATTTGAAGCTCAAGAACAATTTGGCTTTTGATAGAAGATCAATAAGCAGAATCGAATTCATTCTTATTCTTCATTTATTCTTTTTTATTTTGTTTTACTTGTCCCAACAATAAAACAAGCAATATTGATTACTAATCATTCCTATTGCTTGTATGGATAGTTTAAAGATCCTCTACATTGGGGATTGAAAATTTTGCTACAACTTTTCTGACAAACAAGAAAGAAGGTGATCTATATAAAGTAAGTTTTTTTGATCTCTTCTTTAATGATCTTCTCATTTATTGATGTATTCTATGAATTGGATTGCTAGATCTGATGAAATCACGTGTTTTAAAAAATTTTAAATTACATTTTCTACTGCTAAACACATTTTCATAAACCAACAGTTGTATAGCAATTTGGTGTTGCAATCTATGCATAAAACATATAAGATTTTGTTTTTTTGGAGTGATTATGGCTTGTAGCATTTTCATGTTTGAAGGTGTTATTGTTCAAATTTGGATTTCAAATTTTAACCACCTATATGGATAATTGAATTTCCTTGGTTTTTATTAAAAATAATTGAATACATATATGGAATTGTTATGAGATAAAAATTCATATGTTGTGTATGCTCTTGTTGATAAGGCCATATAGATTTTTTATGTTATTCTTAATGTCTTGATTTAGTATTGCATGCTTAATTATTGAACATGTAATGGATCAATTAGTTAATATGTTAACTTGATGATGGAGCATTTTGAATGAATTATGAGTTAATTTGGATGTGATTTTGTGGAATTCATGTTCATATGCGCATAGAAAATCTATTTGTAAAAAATTTAGCTTTTTCAATATAATGCCCATGTTTTTCTATTAATTCATGTATTTTAGTGTTTTAGATACATTAAAAGTTTTAAAATGAAATTTTATTAATTTTGGACATTAATAAGCATTTTATTTGAATTAAAACTTTTAAATGGAGCAATTTGAGCATGGTAAGGAGTCTTACTAGTTTTCTACTTTTTGACTTTTGTTTTGAATTCTCACTAATATGTTAATATTTAAAGTTTTATTAAATAATTAATATATTACTGTTTAGATAATTATTTAATTTAATAAATAATTTATTCAAATAGAATTCGAACGTGCAAAACCAAATGTTTTCAAATTCAAGCCCAACAACTATTTTAAAAGGCAAAGTATGTTTGAAATTTAAAATGGAAAACTCGAAATAACATTATGATAAGATTATTCATTTAAGCATCTTGAATGTATGGATGGATGAATATATGGCATGATGGTGATTATGGACTTAGCCCAATGTGATTGAGCATATGCATCATTTTATAAATTTTTGGTAAATAGGGCCTACGAGTCATGCCTTTTTCCTTAAATTCTTTTGTACTTCTCTTCTCATCTACTCCCCCAAATGTAACTTAGGGTTTCTACTATTGAAATTTGTAATTATATTACATAGGTTGTAAAGGAAATACAAAAGGACGCAAAAGGAGCAAAAGGAGCAAAGGAGCAAGGTGTGATTAAAAGTAACTCCAAGATAAAATTTGTAATAAAATAATCTTATTTCAAGTTTTTGGAGGTTTATAAAATCATGCATAACCTAGGTTTGACCTTAGACTTAAAGCCCATAATCATCATATTATAAATTGTTATAATTATGGATGTATGAGTTGCATGAGCATGGCATAGCATGCATGAGCTAGGACCATGCATGGTGCACCAATTACACATACCCACCTTGTATGTTTTTAAATGATGTAAAAGGAAATAAATTCCTTAAAGGAATATAAATCTAATGCCTTCCTTTTTCTAAGATAAGGGTAGAGAGCTTCTTCTTATTCATATTATTGAGCATACTCAAGCCTGTTTAACATGGGGTATATCCAAGTTTTAAAAAATTGATTGGATATAAATAAAATATTTTATTTATTAGGCATACCCAAGATAAAATGTTTTATAGGCTGGATTGGGGAATTATGTTATGTAAGATAACATAAGTATCAAGAAAAGTTGATAACCCAATGATTCAGTAGTCATATATAGATATTATTGACATGAGAAATTTTAATTTTGATTTTCCATCATCATATTGTTCTATTCTACTTAAGTTTATGTTTGTTTTTATTTTTTTAGGTTCTTGGGGAGGGACTACTCCTTCAAGAATCCACTCTTTAGGAAAAGAAATATCCTTCCATTGTATAATCATAGGAATAACCATATTGGCTTTACTAAGATCTGTTTGTAAAAATTTTGTTTCTCTTATCTCAAGTTGTATTTCATAGTTTTGTAATGTATTTTATATATTAAAGCTACAGGACTTAATCCTTTTAACATTTTTTAATTATGAGTTTTTATCTCTAAAACTACACTTATTAATATATTTTATGTTAGTAAGTGATATAGTTATATTAGGGTGTACATCATAAGATAATGGACCTTTACTAAGACTAGTTTCAACTAATCCTAGTATAGAATCTTCAAAGTTTACAAATCTAAGATCTCGAATAATGGCTAATATAATATTATTTAAACCTTCTCTAGTTAGTGGTTTTGTACCAATTTGTATAAGTCTTATATGTATATACTTAAAGTTTTTACTTTTATATCGTTATAACATTTTTTATGATAATATTATTATTTTTCAAAAGGTTTACTTAATTGTATATCTCTTTCATTAGTTTTATAGTGTAATCACTTTTAAATATGTTTAATTTTGACATTTTATAGATCTATTCCTTTTAAATTTTAGGTATATTCCAATCATCAATACCTTTTTAAAATATTCTAAGATGACTTCATTTATATTAACCATTTTTTTATTTTAGAGTTATTTAAGCAGTGAGACCTAGTAGTGCCAACAGATTTATATAAAAAAGGTTCCATTGTAAAACATTTGGTAATTAATTAAAACACAATTATTGACCTTTGCAAGCAACCACTGACTTACTACCCTAAAATGCCTACTAATTGTTAAAAAAAAGTTAATGTGTATTTGAATTAATTGTGCTGTTTGATCTCTTACCTAAATTTTTTATCATGCAATCTTTTACATACATCTATTACCATCACTAAAATCATCAACTCTTTTTTTTACTTATAAATCACTACTACCATCAAAATCATCAAATTTATGTTTCTTATAATTATCTTTAATATATATTAAATCTTCTATACCCATATAATTATCAGGCTCTAATACTCAGAAAGTCATCCATAAAAAAGATGAGCAATAAAAAGAAGAAAGCCAATTAAGCCAAAGAATACCTAAAGTCTAATTCCAATAAAAGTAGTTTTTGTAGTACTAGTTCATTCTCTAGAACCCTTTCTGATCATTCAAAATACCTTGTAAAACATACTTCTAAATTGATAAAGTCATTTGACGTAGCCCAAGAAGAAGATAATGCTAAAGCTTAGATTTTAAAAAATTAAGTAGCATAGTTTACCCAATCTCCAAAAGTACACTAAACAATAAATGAGATCAATGCTAAAGTCAAAAAGCCTATAGGCAAAGCCCTTATCTCATTTATAAGACCAAAGATGGGAGAATATTCTTCCTTAAAAACCTTGACAAAACTTGATTTAAAGCCTTTGGTAAAAATAAATCAACCATTGCAAACTATATCTTCAAATTTTCTAATGAATGGTTTCATAAATCTTTTTCAAATACAGAACTTGTAATTGAGAATAAATTACCCAATAATCCATGGGAGATTTTAAGAATTGTATATCAAAAAAATTAGTATTTTAGGCTAAATGATTTATTAAAACCTCAAGGGTATTATTTTTTATTCTCAAGGAAATTGGCTCAGTTAAAATAAAGTATAATTTTGATCCTAAAAATGAAAAATGTTATTTCATACTCTTTAATACAAATAAAAGAGATACTCCACCCTTCATATTGGAAAAAACCTTTGTATGAATCTATAAGATTTGTTACTAGCTTCTTTTCCTATTAAACTACAACAACCTTCTATACCTATTAGAATTGTATTGATCCCTAGTCAAAAGTCCTCTTTATTCATAATCCTTTATATAGCCATTCATATCTTATTTACTTTAACACTAATTTTAAAACCCATCATATCCCTGTATTGTTCATAAAATAATAGTGTTATTTTAAAAATCATGATGGTATTTTATCATCAAATGTTTTAACAACGTTCTAGTACAACTTCTAAGCTAATATATATGGGAAAGATATCCTTCATTATTTTTATTTTGTATGACCTTCTTTATCTCTTAGGTTTATCAATGATATTTTGAAATTTTCTATCAACCAGGCACCAACATACCCCTTTATTCTATGAAAGCATAAAGTAAAATGGTGGAATGACTTCAAAAATAACACCTTTGACTATACTATAAAGAATTGGCTCATTAATAAGAATAAAGTCTCAATAACAACAATTGATAGTACTTTTGGAGCTTTAAAGGCTCATTGTCAAGCTCTCTTAGCAACAACTCAATCTACTGAGGATTATAAAATTATATGTCAATAAGTGACGCGGAACCCAATGGCAATTATGCCACAAACCCACACGTACCTAAGATATAGCTCCAATGGTAGAATAAACCCCCGCCCTATTGAACCCCCAAACTAGCAAGTATGGAAACGCAAATGATAAGGCTTAATGGAA
>CANYBF011534024.1:0-21296 GCA_948192965.1 Dalechampia spathulata | reverse complement strand
TTTTGAACTATAATTATTATTATATGATTTATTAAATTTTAAAGTGTATGATTAAAATAAGTTTCGTTAATTATGAATTGTTTGAAGTTAATAAATCTTTGATTTAAATTATTTAATAATCAAAATTCACTATCCTAATAAGTAATAATAGGTATATTTTAGTAATAAATATATTATATTGACTCTTAAGGTATTACTTATTTGATTTTTACAATTTGGTTACTTTAAGATTATGATAGTCTTATAATTTATTTAATTATAAATAATAGTATATTAATGTAAATTTTAAATAAAAGATAAAACTTAGAAATAAATACCATATGGTTATTTTCCTATTAATTTCGTTAGTAATGACTATGTGTTACCTTCTTGTTTATATTATACTTTTCATGTTTATTTATTTTAGAAATTTGAGGATAATAATTATGTGGTGAAGATTTTTATTACTTGGTGTGATTTATGTGATTGATAATTGATTGAATCCTGTGAGGATATTACTAAGTGTATATAAATAATTACAGGACCTACTGAGGAGCCTGTTCACGTGTCCCCGAGACGCGTAGATAAGGGTAAAGCCCCTGAAGGTCAGTGCTATCATACTCGACTTAAATAAATAAGTCTGAGATAATATCATATACGCACTGCATAATAAGTAATAAGTAATAAGTCATATGCTCTGAGATACATTAAGACATTCATATAAATATTCCAATGCATCATGTCACATAAATCATGTTCGTCATTAGATAATGCATTGGCATCTCATAACATCATTTCATGGCGTCATAAGGACGAAAAAGTGAGATTATTGTGAAATGTTGAGATTGAATATGTATTGAGATATTGTAAGGAAGTTGAGTATAGTCGCTTCCCATACGCTGAGTTCAGTCACGTATGTAAGTATTATTATTGAATGCTGAGTACAGTCGCATTCCAGAAAATATTATGATTAAAAATATGATTGATGAATCGAGATACGACAGTGAAACAGATTGATCGAGGGAGAGTGCAAAACATTGCATTCTCATAAATCCATTGCATATTTACATACATTTATTTAAATTGAAATGGGATATTATGGTTATGGAAATACGTGAATTATTTATGATGTTATGAATGAAAATCAGAGGTGAATCCAGGTACTACGAGGTGATGAGATGAGAATTTTGGAAGTATAAACGGGTGAATATGCTTACATCAGGATTTGAACCATACACTACAATAAATAAATATTATTGACATGTGATTTTATGCTTCCACGTAATAATGATTTTATGTTATTACTTTAAATTTCTCTATACTTAAACATTATTAAGTGTTGCATTCATTTATTAGCGCCATTGAGTTTTACTCAACGTTTGTCATTTGATGAACACAGGTCCAAGCACATCAGAAGTTAGATGGGGTTAGTGTTAGTTGTTGGCAGTGCGGTATACGACTTTGACGATTCTCGCAAGGGTTGCCCACACTAGGACTTAGTTAAGTGGACTCATACAGGTATTGTGTATGCAGCTTATGCTCTTTTCATTTTTGGCAGTAACACTAGGTTGCGTTGCTTCGACTACTACTTATTGATGCCACTGGCGATAACTATAACCATCTTTGTATTTGTGACTTGTTGCGTGTAACAGATGTTTCACTGTTGTTTCTTATCTTTTTAATATGAGTTTGAGAATTATGTTCTATGGAAAGTTCTTTGGCATGCTTGATATATTTTGAAATGATATATGAATAGTGATTGTTTTCCCTTGTGATGAAACTTTAGGGCTCGATGGAGGAGTTTCAGGGTTTCATTACGGGGACATGTCTCCACTTAAAGGTGTGACATTAAGTTTGTACTTTATTATTTTATTCCTTATTTTATTTTTCATTTTCTTAATTTAAATTCTATTTTTAATATTAGATTAAATATCATATGTGAATAACATAAAATTAATATATATTATTATATTGTTCAGGAGTTCATAACATGAATTAGGTTTCAAAATGATGCATCTTCTTGAAAACAATATTCTCTATGGTAAATTTATAAGACCATGACACTTGAGAATGATCCTCATTGATTAAATCTTTTAGTTCTTCAACTTCATTTTATTACAAATTATCCTAAGAAAAAAAAATAAAGGAAAATTTTTCAAATTGAATCTAAAATATCTCAATCATTTTATTACAAATTATCATAAGAAGGTTCTTTCGTTTTCTACATGTGTTTTTACTATTTACATGTTATTAAGCTATTCTTTAATTTAAAGTACTCTAATTTTATTAGGCAAGATTGTTGTAAATCTCTATTTCCATAACAAAATCAAGGAATGAAAATTTTTTTTTTTGCATTTAGTTGTATCATGTTTTCCTTTTTCACAGATAAGTAAAAAATAACTCAAATAAAATCTGAATGATATTCTTTTTCTTGATAGGCTTTATCCTATACATTATCTTTTACCACCTCATTTAGGATTATAAATTCAAGTTTTTTTTAAAAAATATATGAGGATTTTGCATGATCAGAAAAACTTGCAATATATTTAAATTCTAATTTAGAATAATCTAAAATAATATGCATAATTATTTGATTAGTATAACTAACTAACTTGACATTTCCATGATCAAATTTTATATTACTAATCATTATTTTTTGAACTTAGTATGTTTTTTCAGATGGATAAGTAAATGTGATATATCAACACAAATTTCAAACTCTATAACAAATATGAACCAACAAATGTAGTATACAATAAGGTCTTGTTATCAAATAGATAAAAAAAATATTATAATTTAATATCACAATCTAAATTTTTAGGTTATAAATATAATAAAGTAATGCATTGCTCATACCTTTTCCAGCATGAATAAATGAAAATATATTATCATTTAAGTGATTTTTGTGTTATGAGTATGCTAGAGAATTTAAGTGTTCTCAAACTCTTGTACCTTCTAACTTCTATTCAAGTAATTATGGATCTCTTATTATTTGTAATAGAGAATTAATCTTAAAAATAAGACAATCCTAAAAAAATGTCTTTGTGAATGTGTAAAGGAACAATGAAAATTAAAGCATAGATTATGTAAAATAAAATAAAATAAAGATTGTGTAAAAGAAAATAAATATTAGAATGTAATTTACTTAGAGTGATTTTTCTTAATTGATGATTGATTCCTTTGTTCCTCTTGTCCAGTTGATACTTATACTCAAAAAATCTTCATCCCCAAGTATTAATAATTATCTCCAAGTCACATATCCACTTCTCCAATTTCCTCTATAAATGGATCATATCATCTAACAATTGCCTCCATCAAGTAATGAGAATTTAAGCTTATTAATATAATTAATGGCTTAATTTTTTAAACATATTTAATTAATAAAAATATTAAATAAATTAAAATAAAATTAATTTATTCAATTATTTTAATTAAAATTAGTTTAATTTTGATAGAAACAATTCAATTTAGGCCTATTGAATTAAATAATGATCCAATTATTAAATATCATTAATTAATAAAAAAATTAAATAGATTAATGTAAAATTAATTTATTTAATTATTTTAATTAATTAAAGTTAATTTAATTCTAGTATAGACAATATCCCATGTAAAATGGTTTATAATTTATGAACCAATTTTATAAATCAAATTTGATTATAATTCTTGAAAATTTTAAACCCAAACCTAAGCTTAAAATTTTTTAAAAAAACCTTCCATCCCTTCCTTAATCTCATCCCCGTGGTTCTGCAATTTCCTGAACTTACCTCTGCAAGGTAAGGAATGGTTATTCTCTCTAATTTCTCATTTTTCCTTCCATTATTTTGATCGTAACACCTTGCTCATCTCCATGTTCCTTTGCTCCTAACTCGTTTAGTATTTCTAAACTAATAATGAGTGCTTCATATTCTACTTGATTGTTGATGCAATTGAAGTTTAGGTTAAATGACTTTATAGTTTTTGTTCCACTCAGGGAAACTATGACTATTCTTGCCCCTATTGTCTTTTCAGTACAAGAGCCATTAAGTTTTAATGTCCAAGACACCTTCTCTAAGTGAAAAACACCTAAATCATGTGATTTATCCTTTTCAACTTCTAAGCATGGATGGTCAACCAAGAAGTTTATCAAGACCTAACCTTTTACTAGCTTTTAGGGAAGGTAAGCTAATGTAAACATAGCTAACACCAATGCCCACTTTCTAATCCTTTATGTAATCATTGGTTTAGACAATATGTATTTGATCAAATTTGTTTGTGATACTATGTACACCTTAACTTTAATCATGTACCAGCAAAATAAAGAGTTATGTATAATTTTACTATAGGTATGTATCTAGTTTATGTGTCAATCATTACTTTACTTAAATAATATATTGTTTGCTTATGACTTGCAGGGTTATTTTATACTAATAAGTATCCTATAGAACTATAAGCAGTAGAAATGTAAAATTTCAAAGGAGCATTAAGACAGAGGCTTACTCAGGTATTCCTTGATTCTTTCAAATGCAGCTTGATGGTGTTTTTCCTATAAGAATTCATCTTCTTTCTTTAACTTCAATAGGTTGTAAAATTCCTTCACCTTCCTGACTAAGTTTGAAATAAATCTTCTTAGATAATTGACCTTCCCCAAGTATTGTTGCAACTCTTTTTTATTGCTTAGGGCAACTACCCCCATGATGGATTTGGCTTTATTTTGATCAATTTGATGTACCAAGAAGCCCATAAAGTTCCCAACTCTTACTCCAAAGACACATTTAAGTAGGTTTAACTTCAACTACTATTTCCTTAATTTTTTAAATCCATTTCTCAAATAACTTACATTATCTTTCTTATTTTTTAACTTTGACCACTATATCATCAATATATAATTCTATTGTTTTGCCAATTAAGTCATGAAAAATTAATTCATAACTCTTTGGTAGGTGGTGCCAACATTCTTATGGCTAAACAACATCATTAGCCATTCATAGGTACCCACCACTCTTGGACATTTAAAGACATTTTTAGAAATATCAAACTTAACAATAGGCACTTGGTTGTAACCAGAAAAATAATCCTAAAAGGTTAATATTTCATGATTAATAGTAGCATTAATCAAAAAATCATTAATTGACATGGCATAAATATCTTTAGGAGTGATAGCATTCAAATCATAAAAATTCATACACACTCTTTTCATTCTTTTATTTATAAGAGCAACTACATTGGCAAGCTATTCCATATATTTAACCTTTTTAATGAATCCCGCCTTTTATAATCATTCTATTTATTCTTTGATTTTTGCTTCTATTTTCTTAAACATTCTTCTGAATACTTGATGAATAGGTTTGAAACTAGTTTTGATTAGTAGGTGATGCTCAATCAGATCATGACTTAAATCAAACATGTCTTTATAATCCTATATGAAACAATCTTTAAAGTCATGGAGCAGTTTTACTATCTTTGCCTTTAACTTTAGATTTAAGCTACTACTTACATAAGTTATTTTAATTTCTTCAAATGATACAAGGTTAACCTCTTCAAGTTGATCTTGCACTCCAACTCTTACTTCCTTTACTCTTCACAGTTCTACCTTAAGGTAGTCCCATTGCATTTTACTTGTATCTTCAGGAGGTTCTTATTTTAAGATGACTTTAATACCATAAATACCTATCTCATCATCAAAAACCTCTTCCTCTGTGGCTTATAATGCTGCTTTAAAATGGCAGTAACAACAACAGCCTTTTCTTCAAAGGTAAAATGCATCATGGATTTCCTCTATAGTAACTTTTGAAATTGACCTTTTATATGGCATGATCTCCATTGATTTTATTATCATTGTTGCCTTTCGTAATCTACTACTAGTCCCTATTGCCACCTCTGATTTAGGATTTCTGCTTTTATTTTACCTATAAATTTAATAGAGCTTAAATCGACATCATGATAGACTATTTCAACTGTATTTACTTGAGCACCAAAAGACTTGTTGTCTACCAGATTATCTCTATATAATCGCCCTTCTAAAATAAGAGAAATTGATGAAGTGAGGATAGTATATACCAATTGGCATGAATCCAATCCCTTATAAGAAGTACCTTATAGCTAGTAGATGAGTCCATTACAAAGAAGGCCAATAAGGATGTCTTCGTTCCAATTGTGATCTCTATAGGTAAGACTCCAAGTGTTTTAGTTAACTCTCCAATGAAAGTAGACATAAATATATTAGTTGAAATAAAATCTATAATAGATTTTCCCAAAGTTCAAAGCATCCTTAAAGGCATTATATTAACGACTAATCCATTGTTAACAAGGATTCTGGAAATTGGCCTACCATTAAGATGTGCTTGAATATACAATGAATTGATATATTTTATCATCTTCTTTGAAGGTTTCTCCAATACCACTTGTTTGGGCTCCCTTAGACCTCTAGCTTGAATAATGACCTCGCTGACTACATTAGAAGTTGAAGGCTTGTTTGCTTCTGTCATCCTAGGTGTGTGTACTTTCTCACTTTGTCTGCTTTCCTTAATTTCTTCTTCTAATTCTACTCCTTTTTGTTTTTAGTTTTGAAAATACATTAGTAATAAAAGAAAGGTAGTAGCATAACCAAAAGAAATAGGAACATTATATACCATAAACATGTCTTTTATATCCTCACTACTCCCAACTGACTCTATATCATCCTTTGTTGACTTTCTACTAAATTTCACCTTAGGTTTAACCTTCTTCTCTTGATTTGCCCTTTTTCCCAAAGTACATTAATTATTTCCCCTTTAATTTTCCCTTATTACTCCATGCCTTTTCCTTTCTTGTGAATTCTCATAACCTTATTTTTCATAGCTAAGTTCTTCATTTGTAGCCTCCTCTTTTGCATGCAAGTCAAGGGTTGAGGAAGCTTCTTATAGCAAAGAAGTTGCTACTGCTCTCTTAGGTTTGGGGCAATTATGAACTTGAGATAGTTTCTCTAAAATCTTAACTCTATTCTTTTATAACCTTTGTACTCTCTAAACATTGATTCTGATCTTCTTTTATAAATCTCAATATCTACCTTCTTCCTTTCAACCTCTAACTTGAGATCTTTTAATCGTCTAATCTTCTCTTCAATTTTTTCACTAAAATTCCTTGGCACCCATCTATGCTTGGGAAAAGTTTTAGGAGGCAACCTTTCTTTCCTATCAGCATCTCTTCTATTCAACACTTTTTTCGAGATCTATAGTTAAGATATTCACGATTACCACTAGGGGAAATAGGTCTTCTTCCACTAGTAATACCTCTAATATTTCTAAAAATTTCATAATATGCTTATTAATACGATTCTATATCACATTTTTAAAATCCCAATATGCATTAGTTGAATGAGTCCAAAAATGATGATACTTATATTATGATTTTCCTTAAGTTCCTCTTTGCTTGGAATAACATGATCAGTTAGTAATTTGATGAACTTTCCCTTAAGAAGGATATCAAAAATCTCTTATATTTTCCCCATATCAAATGAATACTAATTATTATAGGGTTGAAACTTTTTTTTTCCATTGGTTTCATTAGTAGTGGATAAACATATAAACCAATGGAAACTAGATCAACCATACTACATTAAGACTTACCTCTTGATAGTACGTCCCCATGATTGCCTTCATTCTATAGTTTTCCTCATTTAGCAACTCCATATATTCTAATACTTTGGCTATCATCTCATGAAAATCATAAAGTTCCATTCCTTGAAATTTCTTCCTCAACTTAATATCTAGCCCACGTTAGGCCATTTTCACATACTCTATTGCTAATAAAAATATCTTGCACTGATTCCTTAACTTTTTTAACCTTGTAATATAATAGTTAGCAGACTCTTTAGACCTTTATATCAACTTAGACCATTCTACCATGCAAGCTTTTGGTTTAGTTCTAAAAAGCTATGTATGAAAATGCCTCTCCATTTTCTATCAAGTACATATTGAATTCTTGGGCAATGTTGAAAATCATGTAAAAGTTATCCTTATTAAAGAGTTAGGAAATAAATGTAACTTAAATAAGTTAGAATTTTCATAGCCTGCCAATTCGTTATATTATATGGTAAACTTGGAAATGTGCTCAACAGTTGATTGTCCATCTTTCTTAGTAAATAAAAAAAATTAAGAATCCTATAACTCCTAAGATAAGGGTTTTCTCTATCTATAAAATCAGTATAGGGCTGTAAAACTCTATGCATCCAATTTATCACAAACCAAATCTATACAGCTCTTGAACCACTTCCTTCACAATATCAACATTAATCAATATAGGTTATGGTGAGAGCAATGATCTTCCCCCAACACTGCCCCTAGGCCTAAAATATATCTTGTATCATTATAGTGAATGGGATGAGGTGTAAGATTAGTATATCCATGAAATTGATTTTAGTTCAGAGGCCTGCCCATATGTGGGCGGCTTCTAGAAGGATTACCTCTTAGGTGAATATAAGTTTCATCTCTTCTATGGGATGGTTGATATGTTTCCCTATCCCTAATATTTCCTTGAAGAACTTCCCCTTGCCCCTTGAGTTCTTTAAAGGCCTGCTTGTTCCTAGAGGAATCAACATTATCTACTTTTGCTAATAAATTAGGAGACATTACTTTACAAGTAGTTTTGAGAATTTTAGTAATACCTACCATTGATTTATTCATTTTTTGATTGATATTTTCCATAGTGATTGTCACCATTTGGGTAAGACTTCTTACAATCTTATCCATGATCGATGGAGAGATTGACTTCATATTTTCTTCTAGGGATTGCATGGCCAAAGAGGGGCTTATGCAGTTGTCTTTACTTCTACATCTTAGGGAAATTCCCCCTTCTTAATTTGCTCTATTAGTATTGAAACCTTTGTTGTAGTAGCAGACACTTCTAAGTCTTGAGATTTTGAAACTTCTTTGCCCAAATTACTTCTAGTTTTTTATGGCACTATTAGTGTATCCCACCTAGCATGTTAAAAAATTTATTTGCATGATCTTAATGTTATGAGTATGTTAGAAAATTTACATATTCTCAAACTCTTGCACCTTCTGACTCCTATTCAAGTAATTATGGATCTTCTATTTCTTGTAATAGAGAATCAAGCTTAAGAATAAGATAATGCTAAAAAAAGTATTTATGAATTTGTAAAGGGATAATGAAAATTAAAGCAAAGACTATATAAAATAAAATAAAATAAAAATTATGTAAAAGAATAAATATTAGAAGTTAATTTACTCAAAGTGATTTTCTTGATTGATGATTGATACCCTTATTCTTCTTATCTAGCTAGTACTTATGCTTGACAAATTCTTCATCTCTAATTATCAATAATTGTCTCCAAGTCATGTATCCACTTCCCTAATTCTTCATTTGATAACTACATCTATCATGCAATGAGAATTTATGCCTATTAATGTAATTAATGGTTTAATTTATTAAATATCATTTAATTAATAAAACTATTAAATAAATTAATATAAAAGTAATTCATTTAATTATTTTAATTAATTAAATCAATTTACTTTTAATAGAAATAATTCAATTTAAGTCTATTAAATTAATTAATGGCCTAATTATTAAATATCCTTAATTAATAAAAATATTAAATAAATTAATATAAAATTTATTTATTTATTTATTTTAATTAATTAAAGTTAATTTAATTCTAGTATAAACAAGTATAACTAACATCATGAAGAATGTTTAAATAATAAAATATTTATAATGAATAGAGAATGTTTAAGTGATAAATATATTCATTTTAAATTATAAAATATAATTATGGTAAAAAAATATTAAGAAAGGAATAAAAGGTTGGTATTTTATATATCATACATATAACTATAGAAATTTTACTATGCATATGTATAAAATAACATAATTGTGGACAAGGCTTTTATCGTAACCGAAAGTAAGGCTTACAACAGATGGCAACAGGGGGCTTGCTTGGAGTAAAAGTACAGTCTTCTTGAGGGGATACCTCGAGGATTAATATGGATCTAATGAAGGTCGCAAGATGGAGTTGCCATTGGATGGTTTCAGATTTGGTTCAACCGACCTATAACATAAGTGCTAAGTTAAACCCTTCAAAGATGGGTTCAGGTGGTGAAGATCTATTTTCTCAGAGTTTACAAATTTGATTTTACCATTTTAGTGGAGTTAAATGTCCTAGGTATACAAGCATTCATAAGCATACACACAATGTAGCATGACAACAATCATGATAGATAATAGCATGACAAATATGATATGATAATCATAATGGATGGAATATAACATCATAATATGGCAATCATGGTGAATGAAATATGGCATATACATGACATATGAAGAATGTCATGGCATAAGCATGACATGTGAAATGATATTATAGTATAGGCATGATATGTGAAAAAGGACATGACATAAGCAGGATATATGAAATGACATGATATAGGTATAACATATGAGATGAATGATATGCTACAGGCATGACATGTGAGATGAATGACATGGTATAGGCATGATATATGGGAATTATATGGCATAGGTATGACATGTGAGAATGACATGACATAGGCATAACATGTAAGAATGATAGTATAGCATAGGCATGACATGATATAGCATATATCATATGATAAATAAGATAAGCATAACAATATAATAAGGCATAACAACATGAATAAAATAATAATAGCATGAAGAAAGGGATCAAGAGAGATAGGGGATATACGATGAAATAAGGCTAACTTTACATATAAATGAGGAAAATTAATAAAATAGAGGCATATTATATTACAAAGGATCTTTGATGATATAAAAATTTGAGACATTAAGCAACATCTCCTCCACTCGAGAAAATGACCTCAGGCAGTACATGCCAAAATGTACAAATGGGAAATGCAAACAAGCAAATGTTGTTAAGCAAAAAAATGAGATTTTGGACACGATTGACCAATCTAATGCCATGTGAAAGCATGAATCAAGCGTCAAAGTCCAATGAATGGAAGGATAATACTCATGAAATGTAATAATAAACATGAGTTAGATTATGAAAATCATGAAAAATAATCAATTTTAGGCAAAATCAATGAAAGATATAATTGAAAGATTCTAAGATCACATATAGCATTACTTAGAAATTAATCAATATCCAATTAAGCTCAATTATGTCAAGTGATAAGTAAAACTCAATTTAATTGATAAAATTAAGCATATTAATTGATTTAATAGCAAAATCAATATAAATTGATCATGAAAATGAAATTGGAGGACTCTAATATCATTCAAGTATTAATTAGAGATAAAATACATATCTAATTCAAGTCTAATCAAACCAATTACAAAAAAAATCAAATTAAAAATGCTTTTAACTTAAAAATTAATTTTGAAGCTAAAATTAATTAAATGGAAGCAATGTTTGACAAATTTAGATAATTGGAGTTACTATAAAACTACTAATGCTACTAAAAACTTCGATTAACATTTCAAAACGAGTAAAAACAAATGAAAAATCATGAAACAATGGAATTATAGTAGTTACATATGCAGCATATAGCATGACATGTGCCACATGTAGTTAAAGGGCTATATACATCACATATAGAGTGTTATGCGCCACACATAACATATAAAAATGAAGCAAAAGCAAGTTTTCAGGTAAAAATACAAAAGAAATCATAAATCCAAACAAATATGTAACTGTTACAGATCATTCTAGCTATGGGAAAGCTAAGAATGTTATTGTTATATTCATGATTGAAGCGAATCATTGAAAAAATCAATGCCAAATCATAAACCCAGTAAGAAAATCAAGAGAAAAGAGAGAGAAAGAAGCATTCCAACACTCACTAAGTAGGATTAAGCTATAATCTTGATTCCATATAAGTTTAGGGAATTTAAGTGAGGATTAAAGAGTATTTAACACTAATTAAGAAGTTAATTAAATGTTTGATTAAGTGAGAAATGAGTTTGGCAAAGATTAACCTTGATTTGTAAATTTTAAACCTATTTCCTATAAACATATGAGCCATGTTTATAGGTGTGGATCAAAAATTGCCAGAAAAGAGTTAACAATATGGGATTATGTGAATTTTGCAAGTGATATGCGCAACGTATAGTGCTATATATGCAATATATAATGCAAAAAAGTACTATATGAGCAACATATAATAATATTTATGTAGCATATTAGGATTTGCACCTTATGTACTCCCCATGATTTAAGCACCTAGGGATGTGTGCCCTATGCTCTTTAGTCCTCATTTATGTTAAAAAGGCATGATGACATATGGAGCATGTTAAATTTGCATAGAAGAAGGCCATCCATAGTGTGCATCTCAACAGAATATGCATAACATGTAGAACTATATGCTTTGTACATTAGGAAATGTATGCTATGTACTTCACCTTCCACAAGCAAAATATAACATGCTTCACATATCTAAAACACTTATGGGAGGCTAAAAGGGATGTATCTAAATCGGGGTCAATATTGGAGACTTATACCAAGTTGAATCAAAGGATACCCGAAGCTGTAGTGTATGGGTGAAAAGTCAAGGTCAATAGTTTGCCCCCTGATTAGGATCATTTTAAGGTGACATAGGCCAAAGTCATTAAAATGAGACCTAATCATAACATGACTTTTCACCAAAAGGAAAATAAGGTACCTGACCAATGCTTGTGTTGAGGCTCAATGTTTATGTTAAGGCTTGCAAATGCTTGTACTAAGGCTTATAGATAGTGAGCCTTATAGATGCTTATACAGAGGCTTACTACTCTATGGGGAAGATCATAAGATCATAATTCACTAAGGATGTAAGAGAGTCTACTAGGGAAAACTCAATTATAATGCTCGTGTTAAGGCTTACATCTCCATTGAGAAAGGAAGTTTAATCCATGGGGGATTGAATAATGCTTGTGTTGAGGCTTGCAACTCCATTAGAAAGGTATAATCTACTAGGGATTGAAGGATGCTTATGCTGGGGCTTGCACTCCATTAGGGAATGAAGTATGATCCACTAAGGATTAGAAAATACTCATGTTTAGGTTTATGATCCAATACAGCGGCCAGGGCCCAATGCTTAGGAAAAGTGATGAAATTTGATAAAAAATAATGCTCATGTTGATGCTTATAACCCAAGAATACCACTGAGAGCTCAGTGCTCGATTGAGGTGATTAAAGTTGATTAGGGTACCTTGCTGTTTAGGTCTGTCTCCCTAATTCTATCATTAGGAGTCCAATGCTCACGCGAGGCAATTAAAGTTGATTGTGGTCAATTGCTAGACCTTATGGTTTTGCTATGAGGCTTAAAAATTATCTGATGTTTGAGTTCAGATGCCTACTACTAGGATTTAGGAATTAAATGCTTGATTTTACGATCATTACTAGATTGAGCAATCAACTGTGGAACCTGTATGATCAATTACTAGATTAAGGTGAACAATTGCTGGTTCTAAGATGATTAATTGTTGGATTTATGCTTGCATCACATATATATTTACTATCACCAAAAATAGCATTTAGGATCCACTACTAAAATGTGACACTTCCTGGTTAACGACTTGATAAGTAGTCAAAGGCTTGACTTAAATTAATCGTTTATAGGATTAATTTCCTGTCTATGCAAAACATAGAAAAGTGATTTATTAGTGAAATTAAAATTAAAATTAAAATAATTTAGAGAAAATACCTGAATTTTCAAATATTAGTAAGCTGAATTCTAACTGATTTTTTGAATTTTTCAAATGCTACTGGCCATGAAAATTGGACTTACTAGGGAAAAAGTACTCTAAAAATTATAAAATTTTTATGAGAGGCCTAATTCAATGAGTGCATCTTCATGAGAGTATAATACATGTTATTAGAGATCCCTTATGATTGGTGCATGTTAGCATTTTCTATGATGTGTGGAGCATGTTCTGCTATATGCTGCACATATGACTTGGATTTTGGTGACTTGACTAGGGAATTTAAGGTTTAGGCACCTGTAGGCATGAATTTATCCTAGGATTAGATAAGAAGAAAATAATTATGTTAGTACAAAACTGAATGGGTATGGTTTAGATGATACCTATGTAAACATTTGATTGATTGTGATTATCATTATTGTTTGAAATAGGTTTATCCCTATCCTTGAAGTAACATGTTTTTTTAGTCGGAATATTTGTCCAGCTCATCTTGCAAGGACAAGTGACATATGTTTCTAGAGAACCCTGAGTGTTGGCTCTTCTATTTGAGCGAGCATGTCATCAACTGGCAACTAGAGCTAGAAGGGTGTGTAAATCCTACCACACCACCACAAGTGATGTTCTGGGCATTGTGCACTGATACTTAGCCAAATGTGATCATTGTGCTGACTTGCATTCTTGGGCAAAATCCCCTAGCAAAGTCTCCACTAGACTATTAGATCTTTATACATATATGACTGCTGGGGCTTATAGAGCTATCCATATATAAAGGATAGCGTGATAAAGCAAGAAAATCTAGCAACAGACCTAAAACTTCTAGTGGTAGAGATGAACACCATGGTTCACCAGCTGTGGGTAGCTCTCCAGGTGGTGCCACCTCAAAGAGGTTACACAATGTTGCATCTGGAGTGATACCATCAAGACCAAAGCCTGGTAGTCCAAAGGTACCTCCTAGGTATGATCATCCCTAAAATTTCATCAAGGGTCAGCTAATGTGACCTCAAAACTTGTTGATATACACATATGATGAGCTTGATCGCTGGTACAAGACATCTTTTCCTGTGCTAATAAGGGATGAGATCAAGTTTGATTTGTTGAACATAACTCATATGAGTAGATGAAATGCATTAGCATGCTATTGATCCTAGCAATCTGACATGTGCTTGATTTGCACAAGTACCTTGAGATGCCATGGCCAACATGATAAGACTATTGATGGGGCTGCACCATTATCATAACTCTTAAATACTGATGTTCAGGTATGTACCTATTATAAGAATGTTCATGATACGCATGCATGCATGACCTAAATGCTTACATGACTGAATAAATGTAGAGGAATGAGATTATTACACTCGAATGACTGAACAGATAGGTGGAGAGATTGCCTGGCTAACTACATATCTGGAGTGGTATAACATCGAGGTCCCCAATAGTTACACAATATTGCATCTAGAGTGACACCATCGAGACCAAAGACTGGTAATCCAAATGTACCTCCTAAGTATGATCATCCCAAAAATTTCATCAAGGGTCAGCTGATATGGCCTCAAAACTTGTTGATCTACATATATGACAAGCTTGATCATTGATATGAGACATCTTTTCCTGTGCTGATAAGGGATGAGATCAAGTTTGATTCATTAAACACAACTCATATAAGTAGATGAAATGCATTAGCATGCTATTGATCATAATAATCTGACATGTGCTTGATCTGTACAAGTACCTTGAGATGCCATGGCTAACATAAAAAGACTATTAATGAGGATGCACCATTATCAGAACTCTTAAATACTAAATGTTCACGTATGTACCTATTATAAGAATGTTCATGATGTGCATGCATGCATGACCTAAATGCTTATATGACTGAACAAATGCAGAGGAATGAGATTACTACACCTAGATGACTGAACAGATAGGTAGAGAGATTGCCTGGCTAACTGCATGGCTGGAGTGGTATAACATTGAGGTCCCTAATAGTTACACAATGTTGCGTCTAGAGTGACACCATCAAGACCAAAGCCTGGTAGTCTAAATGTACCTTCTAAGTATGATCATCACCAAACTTTCATCGAGGGTCAACTAATGTGGCCTCAAAACTTATTGATATACACATATGAAGAGCTTGATTGCTGGTACGAGACATCTTTTCTTGTACTAATAAGGGATGAGATCAAGTTTGATTTGTCAAACACAACTCATATGAGTAGATGAAATGCATTAACATGCTACTGATCCTAGCAATCTGACATGTGCTTGATCTATACAAGTACCTTGAGATGCTATGGCCAACATAATAAGACTATTGACAGGGCTACACCATTATCATAACTCTTAAATATTAGATGTTCAGGAATGTGCCTATTATAAGAATGTTCATGATGTGCATGCATGCATGACATAAATGCTTATATGATTGAATAAATGTAGAGGAATGAGATTACTAAACCCAGATGACAAACAGATAGGTAGAGAGATTGCCTGGCTAATTGTATGTCTGGAGTGGTATAACATCAAGGTTCCCAATAGTTACAATCTAAATGAAGAGCAATCGAAAGATGAAAATGCCTAAAGCAAACATGATATTTGATTCCATATGCAAGGTGTTGAATATTGTGTATTCTATTTTATTGCCAAAACATGACCTACCTATTCTTGTGCAGGAGTAGACAATGACTTAGCAATCACTATCTGCCTTCCATATATCCTCCCGCCAGTAAGGTGATACTAAGTAGGGCCAACTAAGTTTCCATATATCCTCCCACCAGTAGGGTGATACTGAGTGGGGCAAACTAAGTGAGTTCAGATGCCAATATTTAAACATGTTCTAGCAAGTCTTCATTAACTCTGCTTTTCTACATGCTACAATATAGTTCTTAGATCCAGTGGCCCATATCTTCCAATTTGGACACGTGGAGTTGTGTCTAATGTATAAGGAGTTTATTGCTATCATTGGAGTCTCATGTAGCATGACAATGATGTTAACGATGCCAATGCCTACTAGAGAGGTGATCTCATATCTGATCAAGGCATTTGATATCAATTTTACCAGATCGAGATCACTATTGATTATAGAGGACTTTATAGATCTCACTACTATCTTTTGACTATGCAACCACAAGCTGGTGACTACCCTCTCATGGCTAAAGGTAGCTGGATATGGACTGCTAGCATAGTTTTTCTTTGTAGACCCATCCAGCCATAGGGATCTGATGATTGGTCAATGATAGACCAAATGGAATAGGGTCTGACTCCTTTTTCGATGATCATGATAGAGATAATCCTTGGGCTAGATAGAGTGAAGCGAGGTCAGCCTGGGCACTTCAATGGTAGCCTGCTGCTATTGTAGGTATGACTTATAAGTCATATTTGTAGGTTTTTAACTTAAAAAAGCTGTATCTTTACTTTAATTTTTACATGAGTCACTTTTTGTGAGGTTTTTGGATCATCAGGCTATCTGATTTTCCTTCAGATCCTAATTTTTACCTAAGTAGCCTTTTAAAAGGTTTTCAACTCAATAAGCTTTTGCTTTTTATTTTTTTTATTTTTTCCTTTTACAGATTTAACTTTAAGAGAAGTTAAGGATCTTGGCATCACCAGCGGATGATCCATAAAGGTACACACCTCATAACCGTATGAGGAGAGGCTACACCTTTGGCGAGGTAAAGACATTGACTGTCAATGGCTGGGTCGAGTGAATGAGGGCCATCCTTGAGAGTGAGGTCAGGTGGACCTATCATTGGTGGCACATTTAATATGTAGTAGTGAGGATATATATCAATTATATTTCATTATTAGGATTTAGAGCCTATGCCCACTATAATCCTACTAGAGTCTTTCCTTAATATGACCACTAACAGACCATTCCTCGATTGATAGAGTTTAAGGAAGGATGCATGTTGTCCTGTTTCTTGGAGCATGTGGAGAGGACCTGGCTATGCCACAGGATTATATCGATAGAGATCCTTGGAGTTGGATCCATTACGGATGATGAGTATAAGCTATGGGTGTTATACCACTTTTAGTATTCTGTACTATATAAACTATTAGACAATAAAATTATATGCAACAAAGAAAGATAATGCTTTCTGTTTAAGATTAGTATTATTTATGGCTAAGTTTATGAACATGCATTCCGTTTGCATTAATAAAATTAAGAAATTTACATGAAAAATATTAAAACTGACACAGAAGATCCAATATGAATCAAACTTAACTCCTGTTACCAATCAGTCTCGTGGGAGATTTTCTAATCAATTATTTTGACACTCTCCTTTTACTTTTAAGCATTCTAATTTTTACATGAGCTATCTAAACAAATTTTTAGCTTATCGAGCATTCACTTTTCTTTATCTTAACTTTTATGTGAGTTACTTATGCAGGTTTTTAGCTCATCAGACTTTTACTTTATTTTTCTTTCTCTTTTTACCATTTGCTCTAGACAAAATACCTCTTCAACTAATCGAGGTTGATTAGTTTGGAGAACTTGTCACTTTTTAAGTCTAAAGTTCAAACTATACCTTTAGATAAGATCTTCTTAACTAGGAATAGGCCCTCCTAGTTAGGTCTGAACTTCCTATGCAGGTCACGAATAGCTAATTTGACTAGCTTTAGAATTATATCACCCTTTTGTATAGCAATAGGCTTGACCTTCTTACTAAACGCATTCGCCATGCACTTTTTGTAAAGTTATAAATGATACAAAGCCTTCAATCGCTTCTTATCAATAATAATCAGCTGCTCATATCTAGCCCTTTTCCACTTAGCTTCTAGTAGCTGAGCTTCCAAAATAACCTAAAGTGACTTCATTTCCACTTTGACAAGTAATATGGCTTCTGTCCCAAAAACCAAAGAAAAGGGAGTAAGACTCGTATGACTTTATACAATGGTTTTGTAACCCTATAGAGAAAATGGCAATTGCTTATGTCAATCATGGTAAGTCTACACTATCTTAGCCATGATCTTCTTGATCATCTTATTGGCCATTTTCATTACCCTAGTAGCCTAAGGGTGATATGAAGAAGATCAATGATGATAGATCCCATATCTTTCTAGTAAATCAAACATTTAGTACTGAAACTGCACTCCATTATCTGACACCAAGTGTCTTACATCAGCATATGAGATTCTTCTCTATAAACTTGGTAACTTGCTTTTCCCTTAATTAATTGTAGGATTCTACCTCTACCTATTTAGAGAAGTAGTCAATGACAACCAATATGTATTGATGCTCATTGTAAGCATTATGATGAATCTCACCCATGATATCAATTCCTTAAGTTGAAAAAGGCCATGGTATAGTTAAATTCTGTAATTAGACAGGTGGGATATGACTCAAATCTCTATGAATTTGATATTCAATACATTGTCATATAAATTATATGCACAGTCTATCTCCATGGTAAGCCAGAAATAACCTTGGTGCAGAATTTTTCAGTACAAAGTGAATCCATTCATATGGGATTCATAGACACCAACATGCATTATTGGTCTAGTGCCATAACCTATTAAACTTTATAGTAAGGGATCCCAGACTACTCGATGATCATAGGTTAAATATGATAATGTGGTCATTCAAACATAGAGGCTAGTGTAGCCAAAGCATCAACCATCTAATTCTCATCATGTATGAATAAATTTGCAACTACTGAAATTGCAAACCATGAGCTTCATGTATTCAATATAAGGCTTAAGCCTCTCTTCTTTAACATCCTACTTGATCGTGGACTAGTGAATGACAAGCATCAAATCACCAAATATATTAATGTCTTAGACCTCGATCATTAGTAGAACTTCAAGCCAAAATAAACATGTTTCATACTCAACCATATTATTAGTGGCTAGAAAGCTCAACAGCTTCGAAAGCATAATTAGTTCATCTTTAGGAGTTATCAACATAACTCCTATTCTTGCACCCCATTTGTTGATTTGTGTCATTGAAGTGCAATTGCCATTTCTGGACATCAACTACCCTTAAGTGCTCATCTGGGAAGTCTAGTTCAAAAGTCTCTGAGTTGTCCACTGACTTAGATGCTAAGAATTTAATGATCGCTCTGCCTTGGATCACCTTCTTAGTGATGTGTTACACATTGAATTTTGATAATAGGAATAGCAATCTAGAAAGCTTCCCTACCAGAAAAGGAGCTTCATACAAATATTTCATAGGATTGATCTTGGAGATTGTTTAAACTTGGTATGATTGGAAGTAATGTTTGAGCATTTTAGTGACTTAGACCATAGTAATGCATAGCTTCTCAATAGTGTTGTACTTGGACTGTATTAGCAGTAATTTCTTACTCAGATAATACATAGCATGCATAAAACCAGCTTCATTCTCCTCTAAGGCTAGATAGAGTAACAATGGTTTTCCTGGCCGAGGTGACTAAAAAATCAATGAGATAAAGAGGTAATGCTTCACCCTCTCGAATGCAAACTGACATTTCTTATCCCAAACCAAAGGCTAGTTCTTCCTCCAAAGCATGAAGATAAGTTTACACATAGCAGTTAGCTTAGTAATAAATCTATTGATATACTAAAACTATTCTAAAAATCCCTTGACCTCAGTCTTAGTTTTGGGAATAGGTATCTCATGGATCAATTTCACCTTATCAGAATCCACTTCAATACCCTTTTGGCTGACTACATGACCAAGCAGCGTTTCAGATGTCACCCTAAATATGCACTTCTTTAGATTCAACTTGAGCCTATATTTCTCAACCTATATGAGAAATCTATTGAGATCATTCAATAAGGTTGTTATAGCCCTCTGATAAGTAGTACCTGCATTCTTTAGACTGAAGGGTATGACCTTATAGCAATAGCTCCCCTATTCCATGATGAAAAGTATCTTCTCTTTATAAACGATAGCCATGAGAATCTAATTGTACCCAGAAAACCCATTAGCAAATGAATACATAGCACTAGTGGCTACACTGTTGACTAGCACGTCAATGTGAGGCAAAGGAAAGTCATCCTTTGAGTATGCCTTATTCAGATCCTTGTAGTCTATGCATACCTTGACCTTATCATCCTTCTTAGGAACCGGAACCATAATGGCTAACCATTCAAGATAGTTAAATACCTTAAGAAACTTAGTATACAACTACTTTTAGATATCCTCATTAACCTTCTTGGCCCACTCTAGTTGTAGGCTATGCAGTTTTTGGTTAACTGGCTTGAATCTAGGCTTGATCAAAATTCTATATTCTATAATAGTTCGATTAACACTCGACATATCTTCGTAGCCTATAGTAAAGGCTTGTATGTATTATTTCAACACTCTGATGATTTATGTTCTCTCATCAAGAGTTAAGTCAAATGCAATCTAGAGAAGACAATGCCCATCATCTATGCCAATATTAATAGTTTCAATGCTTGATGCATTAATGTCAAAAATGCTCATGTTCATGTATAATGCCATCAGAATACACATCATAAACATAAGCAAACTATTTTTCATTGCATTAAACTTTGAAAGGATTACATCATCATCAAAAAGTATAGAAAGAGGGACATCATTGATCGCTTTTTTTTACGATAGTAGTCTTGAATCCTACTTAGCTGCAAGTATACAGGTTATCGTAGTATGATATCGATCCCACGAGGATTTGTAGTTTATCCGTCTCTACTTAGTTTTCTTGTTTGTTTAAGCGATAATCACGATTGGA
>CANYBF011532419.1:0-15364 GCA_948192965.1 Dalechampia spathulata | reverse complement strand
TTTTTGGTTTGCTATAACCATAAATGATATAGAGATCAAGAACGAAGGAGATCCGCATTGAAAAGTAAGAGTTATTGTTCTTTATGCCATATCTCATCTCATCTTGGATTTTCTTATGTTTTGATGTAAAGATCCATTCTTGGTTTCCTATTCTAAATAAAATTTTAAATTTCTTTCGCTGCTTAATCATATAGTAAACCAACATTATGTCCTTAATGCACATGTCGATTGCAAGGATTTTGAAAAGATGATCTTTGTAGTTCAAACTAAGATTTCTCCATCTTTGGATGTAGTATATCTTAAGCTCATTTTTACAATGATGATTTACAATTAACTTGATTATGTTGATGATGCATCTAATACTATAGAAACAATTGAGGAACTCTTACTCAAGTTGCTTCCAATTGTCAATTAAGCTAGCTTCAAGGTTAATGTATCAAAGGTGTTGCCTTGAAGAGATCAGACAAACTACTTAACTAACAAATCACCATACGTGCAAGCATGGTTACATGTCTCCATAAAGTAAGCAACATGTTGTCTTGGATTTCCTTTACTATTAAACTATTAAAATTTTAGAGGTGGATAGTTCACTAACATCTTCATCAACTCAATCAGTTATGTGTATGGCTTTGAATATGAGTAAGAAAGTTATATTGACATCTTGACTTACTCCTTAATAGCTTTCTTGATAAGCTCTTTTAGTTGAATTATGATGATTGGGCTATTAACAATCGCTAAAGTACTACATGTAACATTTATTGCTAAAGTGGCTTCTTCTTTCTCTTGACTTATTGGTGGATCAAGTGCTCCATTAACAACAACTTTCCTAGTCATACTTGTTCACCTCATAGTAAAATATGCAATTTCATTATATTTTCCTTGTTCATAAACTTTTGCACTAACTTGATCAAGTTGGCAACTTGCTCTTCCAACGAGGTAGTGCTGGTAACCATCACAAACATATCACCACCAACACTGATTAAAGAAGAAACTTGATGGGTTGATTATAGAGTGAAGCTTTCACCTTGACCTCTTTCCTTATTTCAGAATTTGAATAAGAAAGAGGAACTAACTTCTTTTGACATTGCAGTTTTTACCTCTAGTTTTATTGAAGGCATCACTTGTTGTTGGAGAGGAGTTGTTTGCTCATACAGCTCCTTGATTGGCTTTGTCTTCATCACAATATTGAGACTATCATTAATAGTCGACCCACCATATAATGAGATAGAAGTTTAAACTTGAGTAGCCCTTGGGCAAAGATTGAAGATTTATTATTGAGTCACTCTTCTTAGATATCAATAATGTTGAAGATTTATTTTTTAAAAAATTTATGATGAGAGCTAAAGATTGTCCCATTGAACGTGTCAAAATTTATAATGCATAAAATCTGAAAATAAAATAAATTGAACAAAAAATTAAGCAACAAATAAACCTTATTAATTTAAAGTAGAAAAATACAATCTTTAATATTAAATTATTATAGTAAAGAATTTTAACCATTTGATTTGAATCTTAAAAAAATAAACTTGATTTAAGAGCTTTCATAGTTTGACCTTGAATTGAACTTGATTTTGGAGAAGAACATGATTGAAGTGCTTTAGAGGCTTGATCTTGAAATCAAGCTTCACCTTAGAAAAGAACAACTTGATGAACTTAAAGAACACTATAATGAACCTGAGGAACACCTTGATAAATTTTAAGAGTGTCTTGATAAATTTGAGGAACCTCTCGAGGATCTTGAAGAATATTTTGAAGATCATAAAGAACACTTTGAGGATCTTGAAAAACACTTTGAAGACTTAAAGGATTTGAGGAGCCTTAAAAGCTTCTACTTATTACTTAGCTTTTGAATGAGTTTTGGAATGAAGAGATTTCATCTATTTATAATGATACGGGGAAAAGAGTCTAATAAGACTAAACCTTTATTTTTATCATTTTAAAGGGATTAAATTTCACTTGATTTATATCAATATAATTATCACTTTATTTATTTATTATTTTAATAGTATTTATTTGATTAGTTATTAAAATAATTAAATTTTATATAATAAACCAAGTAATTTGATTGGTTTAAAATCTTTTTATTATATTATATTAAAATAATCATTTAATTTGATTATTTTATAAATAAAAAATATTTATTTAATTGATCCATAAACTATATTTCATCTATTACATTAAAATAATTATTCAATCTAATAATTTTATAGATAAAAACTATATTTAGTTACTCTAAAAATTAATTTAAAATTTTGATATATACAATATGTATATGTGAAAAATAAATAAATAAATATATTAAAATTATTTAAATATTAAAATTATATAAGTTAAAAATAAATAAATGAATATATATAAGTGGAAAAATAAAATTTTAAAGTGATAAAATATATTTATTTTTTAAAAAAATAATGAAATATTTTAAAAGTATTTTATGCATATGAATATGTATAAGTAAATATAAAGAAATAAACTAAACGTATAATAAATATATATAAAAGTGGAAAAATGGACAAAAATATGGTTAAATAAAAAGAATCAAATAAAGGAGAAATATCATTAATGGGATTCGAACTTTGGTTATTTTAGAAACTATGTATGTGAATCGTCTGGGCTAAACCTACAAATGAAAACAAAAAATATGAAATAAATAATACTATTATACCCATGTCGCATACAATACTACCAGATTTTAAAAGATGTCAAAATTTTGATAGATCTGAACTATTTTTTTGTAACTAAAATCGCAACTTAATATCAGGATTTGAGTAATATTTTTAAAAAAAGATAATTGTAAAAAGGATATCATCAGAATGTCGTTATTCTCTTCCATATTTTTTAAAAATTTTATTTGTCACATCCTCAACCTGTCGGTGAAAGCAATCGCAAGGTCAAATCTGTAAATAGAAAATAAATTCTCCAGAGGAAAAGTATTGAAAAATAAAATAAAATAAAACTCTCCGACTGTCTGGTAAAGTATTTTCTAATAAAAATAATACTAGTAGGAACCAATCCATCCATCTTTTTACCACTATTTCCGCGGCTTTGAACGCGGCATTTATTTTGGCTTTTCACCTTCTTCTCTCCTCTGTCTTAATTTTTTAGAATAGGAAACAAACGCCTTTTTTTGTAGGTTTCGTATCTAAATTCAACCGAGGTAGTAGTAGTGGTAATGGGAGTATGATCCCAACTTCACTGCTACTTTCACTAATTACTCAATCCACTCGCTCATCGGCCAAAGAAATCAATCTTCTCGCAGGTACATTTGAATTTGATTTGCTTCAAAAATGACAGTACCCAGTTCTTTTTTTTTTTTTTTTCGTTTCTCTTAAACAAATAAGAAACTTAGTAATAGCCCAGTCCGTTTCCTTTGATGCTCAGGTTAACAATGAGCGGTAGTTACTGTTTTGTTAGAAGCAAAGCAGTTTATATCTAGAGGAGCTAATTCTGATGGGATTAGAGCTGAATTGCGATAAATTTGCAACAGAAAGCTCAAAATGAAGTTTTATATATCGACGACTGGGATTAAAAAAGTGACCGTACCTAACCCTGGAGGTGGAGGAGGAGGGAAAGGATCATCTACGGTGGCGAATCGCCGGTTATCAAGCAGAACTTTACTGCCGGTGTTGCTGGTTCTTGCAATAGTCTTGCCCTTTCTTTTTGTTAGAATTGCATTTTTGGTACTTGAATCTGCCTCTGCTTGTAATTCTTCTTTAGGTAATTGATTAATTAAATCAATTTTCATTCACTTTTCACTCCTTGTCTGAAAAGAAAAAAATTACTAATCATGCATTAGGATAGTTGTACCTGGTGCTTTCAGCGCTTTTAAATTTTGGGTGTCGAGTTTCGTGGTTGCTCTTTCACTATCATAGTATTAATATTATGATTATTTTTTATTTTATTATTGCTATAATTTTTTTTTTTTGCAGACTGTATTGGATGGAGGTTTTTCAGCGGGAGCGACACGTCTCTGGTGAGCGAAAAGTATTTCAATGACGAATTTGCCCTTGCATTTTCCAGTCTATTTTTTCCCCACCAATTTATTGCGAGTTTTTGCCAAGTAAGCTAGGAACTTGGGTAATCCAAAATTTTCAACCGGCATGATGCCATGAATTGCCACGTGCTCTTGACGGTACTAGAATTAAATGGGTTTATATGGATGTGGGTTGTGGTGATCCACTACTCTTATGTATCTATAGTTTTTAAAATCATGGAGTATTTCACTTATTTTGTGCTAAAAAAGAACAAAATTTTTTTCAATTTCTTTTTGTTTCGGAATAAGGCAGTAAGTTTTCTTCCTTGTTATAACTTTATGTAAATAAGTTTTCAGAATGAGCACTTTTTATCCAATGTAACTGATTTGACATTTCTATAGGCTTAAAATGTTTACTTGACATATTTATTTATTTATTTTAATGTTTATTTTTCGCTATCCACTTTCTTTATGCGTTTTGTTATTTTTTGGTCCATTAATATCGCCCAATCGCTTTCTTTGTTTGGTCCTGCCAAAATCTGTCATGTTGGGCTCGTTCATCATCTGTTGTATTAAATGTTATTTATTTATGGTGGTCCAATCGCTCAAGAGCAGTGGTGAATGGCAATCCTGCTCTTGAGATGAATCTCGTGGCATTTTAGTCTAATGATTAAAAACAATGCAAAGGATGAATATTGTTGGGAACATGCTGTGAGGATAAAACTCCTTTTTTTGACTTTGTCGGTATTGTTCGTCCCTTTCAAGTCCACGTGGCCAGTTGTCTAGCAATCATAATATTCTCCTCCAACTTGAAACTTTATTAATGCACAATAAATTCAATTATTGGTGGGGCGTGGAATTTTTTCTTTGCTATTGCCATTGCCTGTATTTCATTGAACATCATGAATTTCTTTCTTGGTATAATCAGCAACACGTCAGCACGTGTATCATTAGATCTAACGGCTAGAAGTGAACTCTGATTGGTCATATCAATAAATTTTTTAATGTTGTCGTTATGGTGCTGCATGTACCTAACCATGCATATTAAAAGAAGCTGAGAGAAGAGCTGGCAAGAGCATTGTCGGAGGCAAAAGAAGGTGGCATTAATGATGAAAGAGTGGATGGTTCGACAGAATCATTCAACGAGCTTGTGAAGGAAATGACGTCTAAAAGACAAGACATAAAAGCCTTTGCCTTCAGGACTAAGGCCATGGTATACTCTCACTCACTTCACATGCATTGTTTTCCCTTGGCTGTTTCTATTGTCATGTTTTCTTTAGCTTTAGTTACTATTTAGTCACGGTTCTCTTCTGGGTGATATGTTTTTTTAAGTATTTTGCACACTTGAAATGATAATATTCTTCTGATTCTGCTATCGCATTTTGGTTTGTCATTGTTTATTTCTTACTTTATTTTAGATTTATTGTGCAAGAAGTCAAAATAAATGAAATACCATATAGACAATTTTTCTAATTTTAGACTATGCATTGTTAACATTGAGTTATTATTTCAAATAGTTGTTTGCTCAGCATTTTAGCGTTAGGTATTCAAAACTTTGGAGAGCTAACTGCTGTACCGAATAAAGTAATGATAGTAAAATGTTAGCAAACTCCGTCCATTTCAAAATGTTATCTTATTTTGATGGCATTTATGTTGTTTGAGAATAATTTGCTTTTAATAAATGACAAGGCAAATATTCTAAAATGCTGATCTGTCCCCGCCATTGGAGTTTGACTTATTGCCAACTATCTAGAACCTGAGTATATTGGAAGACCCGTTCTAGATCAAGGTTGTAATTATTACCATAACTAATATTGTAATTGGTATTCTATTGAATGTTTTGGTACATATAATCATGCAGGAATTGTGTTAGGAAGGACAGCAATGAATGGGTAATGGTTGTTATGCCATCGTTATCCTTGTAAATATGAGTGGATTTGTTTTTAACAAGTTTCCAATGCTTCTTTTGCATCACACGTTATAACAATGAATGGGTGATAGTTGTCATACCATCGTTATCCATGTAAATATAAACAGATTTGTCTAGAACAAGTTTGCAATGCTTCTTGTGCATCACACCTTATAATCCTAAAGTTGTTAACTCTTCTTTAAATGAATTATTAGGAACCTTTCATATGATGCTAACTTCTCATAGGTTGACCTTTCATTTCATGTGAGGACCACTAGATGAGGGCAACAAAAGTAGTTGATTTGGTTGCAAGATTATGGTCATCTTGTTTTAAATCACAGTTCTGTTGGTTATAAGGAAAAAAGTGATTTTTAAGAGTTTCGAAACATGGTTCATGGACAAAATTTAGAGGGATGAGTACGTATTCCTATTTAATCAAAATCTTTAGAATTAAAATTAGTTTTTTGAGAATCAGCAAAACTAAGTTTAACCTTTGATGACATGCTTCCTCCTCTTATGGCTGCTACTATTAAGTTAAACTATGTACTTATAATCATATGATTACGGAAAGTCAATAAATATCATATCCATGTAAGGGACAAGCGGACACAACTACTATTCACATTGTAGGGTGTAAGACCCTGTATCATTAATTCTAATCATGATCCATTAATATTATTCTCAACATCGCTAAGGTTATTTTCTACCGTACTTGTTTAGACTTTACATATAAATAGAGGGAAAATTTTACCAGTAGTTACTCAGGCTACGTAAGCAATGAAAAATGTGTAGGTTTTGAATGTTCTATTCCAGTTTAAATAATTATGTTTATTTCTTGTCTTTCTTACTCTGACTAGTCATGGCACTATATGAGTTAGGGCTGAACATGATTACCTTGAGCTAGAATCATCTTGACGTGATATAATGTGATTTACCAACATGTGTGAGGTAGACCTGAACTCTCTAATTTCATGTTGAGCTCCTGTTAAACGTGTTCTGTCCAATCTTGTCGTCCCTACAAGTGACAAAATAAAGAGTGTAGCCCTAAACAGCACGTGGTGAATCACTGAATCCCAGGGTGAATACTGATTTAGTCAGGTTATCCAGAATTAGAATCCATCTGTTATGGAGTGGGATGGTGTTGTGCAATTATCTGATGATGTTATAAAGAATATAAGGTAGATGGTTTTAGAAGTTCCATGTAATTTTTCATTCCGAAGGCAATAAAGGGTACTTTTGCAGGTCAATTGATTTTTTCTTGTTTTTAATGTGAAGTTCCTAATGTCTCTCCTTTGGTTTCTCTTACTTAGAGAAGTAATATTTTTGTTTTCCTCTATCCTTGTCATTTTCAAGCAGATTCTATACACGAGAGAATTGCTCCATGTGTTATTACTTTGTCATTACAAATGAGATGATGTTTAACAGCGTGCAGATAATTGGTCAGAGGGTAATCTAGGTGGCTTACAGAACTAGCAAGTTTAGGTTATCAGAAAGTTTGTAATGGGCATAATGTTAATTTCTCGAGTTTATCTTCAATATGTCAGGACTATTTACTTATGAAAGCAAAACACCTTCAATATAAGGAAAAATGCCAATAAATTGTGCTAGTGGGGCTCAATCATAAATCTTATATGTTTATTTTTGCATAGCATCTGACAAAATTAGGTGTCTTATGGATTGATGACTTGCTTGACTTGATTTTCATCCAAGGGAAATCTAGGTGTTTGATGAAGTAGTGAATTCGAGGTATTAGCACGTTTCTAGCCATAAGAATAATTGCTTGAGTTTATCTTGAAGGTGATGGTACCTTTTTTTCCTTGAAAGGAAGCACTTTTAATGCAAGACTAAATGCAAGTTTATCTATATTGATGGGGCTCAATCATAATAAGTGTTACGTGTATATTTTTGTATAGAATGGTTATGTTGTCGGGCCAGCACACTTATTTTTGGGCATGGCACAACATTTCTGTCCTATCTTTCATATGAAACCTAATCATAGCCACTAACCGTTCCAGATTATAAATGATTAATAATATATTTTCTGCCATTTTTTGTGATTATAAGCAGCATTTACACACCATCGTTGTGTTATCTATTAGTAATTCTCTTACAAGTGTGAGGACTATTTTGGTTTAATATTGCAGCTATCAAAAATGGAGTACGAAGTGCAGTTAGCCAGACAGCGGGAATCAGTTTACTGGCATTTGGCTTCACATGGCATTCCAAAAAGCTTACATTGCCTTTGTCTCAAATTGTATGAGGAGTATACAGTTAATGCCGTAGCCAGATCTTGTTTACCTCCACCCGAATATGTTTCTCGCTTGGCAGATCCTGCCTTCAATCATGTTGTTCTGATAACTGATAATGTACTCGCTGCTTCTGTTGTCATCTCTTCTACAGTTCAAAACTCAGTGAGCCCTGAAAATTTTGTTTTCCACATAGTCACTGACAAGAAAACTTACACTCCAATGCATGCATGGTTTGCTATTAATCCTATACAGTCAGCAGTTGTGGAAATCAAAGGATTGCACCAATATGACTGGTCCGAGGAAGTGATTATTGGAGTTAAAGAAATGTTAGATATTCATCGTCTTATTTTGAGCCGTTACTACACCAATATGAAAGAAGACTTTCTGCATGAGGGAGAGTACAAAAGAAGTTTGGAGGCTTTAAGCCCTAGCTGTCTTTCCCTTTTAAATCATCTTCGAATCTATCTCCCTGAGGTATTACTGAAAAATTCATATCATCTTTCTATGATTGGATAGATAGTTTTGCACAGTGGAGAACATCATAATCATAGATCTACACTGACTTTTTTGGACTGGGCAGATGTTTCCAGATCTCAACAAGATAGTTTTCTTGGATGATGATGTTGTAGTACAACATGATATATCATCTTTGTGGGAATTGGATCTCAACAATAAAGTTGTTGGTGCTGTTGTTGATTCTTGGTGCGGTCAAAACTGCTGCCCTGGAAGAAGATACAAAGATTATTTGAATTTTTCTCAACCAATCATATCATCGAAATTTGACCCTGAACATTGTGCTTGGCTTTATGGCATGAATGTGCTTGATCTTGACACTTGGAGAAGACTTGATATTACTAGAAATTACCATAAATGGTTGAAACAAGTAAGTCTTCATTTCCTTTTCTTCTAGAAAGCTGCTCATGATTACTCTTTTTCCGAGTCATTCTTTTCTTCTCTTGTGAGTTTTTATTTTTGTGAATTCTTCAGAAAGAATTTCGTTACATATTAAGATGCCAAAAGTTATAAGGAATAATGCTTAATCTTTTTCTTGATGATGCTTGGAGAATTTGCACAAGCACATGCGTACATGCACATATTGGCTGCATAACACGAGATGTAGGTATCATGGTTTTAATACCATGAGAGTCCATACTAACACAAAGGATGGCGGCAAGGTGGGGGCACTCCTTAATGTGATTTTTTTTATATCTGCATCCATTGCAAAGAATGCTTTGGTTCCACAAATTTTTAATATGTAAATTTAATTGTTCAAGTTGTACTATAATATAAAATGGATTTATATATTCATGCTCACGAGTATATATGCATTGATTGGAAAAGTTTGCCCCTGTAAAAATGCCATGGGATAAAGAAAGAGTTTCGCAAACTAATAACTGTGTCACAAATGAGGTTGATACAGTTTTGCACAAAACCAATTTACTTCTTCTAACTACCAATATGTTTCAGGTACGATTAATTTGCATCAGTTGTCATTTGCTAAATATGACTAATTTCACCTATAGGACCATCAAGCACTTAGACCTACCGTAGAGGTCCTGTTTCCACAAATGGGTCAAGAGACTCCATGCTAGCCTCATTATAGATGTTTCAATAGAAGCTTGGATTATCTGGTCATTTAATCATTTAGGCTTTAGATACATGTAAAAACTTCATGGGTTGAAGAGAGTGTAAGGTAAACTCACATCAATGATCATAAATGAGACAAATTTTCATTTTCATAAAACCAATTGGTTTGTGCCAAGTACCTTTTTACTTTATTTATATACTAGAATTCCTCGAATCCTTTTTCATTTATAATTCTCAAACAGTCCCACACACCAATTTCTCTAGTTTCCTTCCTTCCTAAGTTGTGCTGTCAAAAATTGCATATCTCAGATTGACTCAGTTTCAACTAATATTTTATGGTGGTACTGTGGATATCAAATTCTGTTCAGTTTGATCTACTTGGAGAAGGGTACATGTATCACTTTTCTCCATTAGGCTTGATTTAGAGCTATATTGTACATCCAGATGCTGCTTCTGTTAGGCAACTTACTGTCAAGATAGAGTTCTGTACTTGGCATCTTCTTTGACCTCGAGATAGAATTCTTTACTTAGCATCTTCTTTAACCTCATTCAAGCAAGTAATTGATTTGTAGTGTGTATGATTGGTGCAAGTTCAAATCGTTAACGAAAGAGCTTTAGGCTGTAATTATAGATGGCAGAAACTACAGTGCTAAATATTATTTTTCGCACTATGATATGGTAGCTTCATAATTTCCTTTCTTGTGAACAGTATGTTTCTTTTTGTTGCTTAAAACATCAAACAAATATTTAGATATTGTTTCAGAGCCTCAAATCTGGGTTGGACTTATGGCAACCGGGGGCACTTCCACCAGCTTTACTCGCTTTTGATGGTTTTGTGCATCCTATTGACCCTTCATGGCACCTCTCCGAACTAGGTCATAGGACACTGGAAATTAGCAGTGAGACAATGGAAACTGCAGCAGTTTTACATTTTAATGGTCCTGCAAAACCCTGGCTTGAGATCGGGTCCTCAGAGGTACAAAGTTTGTGGAATAAACATGTAAATTTTTCAAATAAATTTATTAGGAAATGTAGAATTATTGGGTGAAGAGGACGAAGTGCTCTCATCCCTTTCATGTCAATATTAAGTTGAAACAAGAGTGACATAATGAGCCCCAGAGGGAAGAAGGTCTTGTCTTCAGTCTCTGCTCACACTGAGCTCTCCGCAATTTGATATTGGTTATTTCTTGTCCATAGTTACAGTATAGTTGAAGGAGCAGGCACTCGCTATATGTCAGGTTCTTCAATGAAATAGAGAAGGATGGTGGATACAGCTTTTTGTCAAATATATTGTATATTAATTCTAGCCAGATGATTGAAATCAATTAAATGAATTGGAAAATGTTATTGTTATTGTTAGAGATGATGCCTTGATTAGCCTTGATTCTTTTTTGTGGTGCATTTTTGTGTTCATAGATTCATTATTTTTACAATTTTAATTCCTAACTTGAACTTTTGAGTTGAATGTTCTTTGATACCATATCAAAGCTTGTATGTTCTGAAAGGTCTGGAAGTCGATCTTCAGTCATTTCATTTTTGCTAATTAAATATTCCAGCATAAGACAACATATATTATTCATCCTTCAACCAGTATTGGAAGTCAAGCTTTCAGGTTCTTGACAACTTCCTACCTGACTGATAAGCTCTTGAGATTGCTGGCATTGGATTGAAGAAACTTCTCCATATGCACTTCTAGTGAAAGAATGGCTAGAATCAGCAACTTTTGCAGGTATGAGAGATTTGATTTGAAATTATAGTTTTAATTTCTAATTTGGTGTGATAGCTATCGAGTTCTGCTTAAATGAGATGCTTGATATTATTCGTCCAATAAAATTCAAATTCGGCATCCCCATCTGTTGATTCAATGTAACAACAGATTGGGAATATCAAAATTTTATTAAACTACATTGTTTAATGTATTTTATTACGTATAATTGATCAGGGAGACTAATCATGGCATGAGTGTCTTTGAACACAAATTCTGCCGACGGTTTACGCAACTCATTTATCGAATTCAATAAAACCCTTTGAAAATCAAATTGAAGTTGCACATATTTAACTAACGTCGAGGCTTGACGAATACAGAAAATAAATTTTTTATATCTTGGTACCTCATAAAGAAATAAAGTTTGAGCTTAGAAATGTGATAATAAATTTTCGTAATATATTTGATTGATGAGTTCTTATGTTTGGTTGATTAGGATTTTATTGGCTAGTTTAATAAACAATGAGAATTGAGAAGGGAATATGGCCAAAAATGATGGCAGCTACAATGATGATAAAAAGGTCGTTTTAATCCTTAAAAGTATAATCCTAAGCTTTCAGGTGCTCAACTCTACTAACTCTGCAACATAAATCCATTTCTTTCATTCTATAACCCGATTGTCTCATCAGTTACTCTTATCTCTATGTAATTCCTCATCACATTTACTGCTATAAACAGGTCTTTAAATGTCTTGATTTGCATGTCATACGTGAAAATTTGTAGAATTCATTCATTTCATTTAATTCACCTATTTTAAGATAAGTTTTATTGTACAATAAGCTCTTTTTATGATATATCACAATGTGTTAAATAAAAAAATTTTAAGAATGATGATTGAAATAAAAATAATATGATGAATATATAAGTATGGTATAAAAATTTATAAACTTATACATAAATATAGGTGTAAATGAATTGAGTTGTTTATAAGTTGTTTAATATTTGATTTGATATAAACTTATGTAAGTTCATTTAGTAAGTTATATAAATTAAGCTCTAAGTTTGATTTTAAATTTCTTTGTAAATGAGTTGAATTTAAGCTCATAGATATTTGATTTGTATAAAATTGTAAGTTGATTTGTTTTACAAGTTTGAACTAACTCGAGTTGATTTATCTACAAGTTTATGATTATTAACATGTATGATTCTATTATTGATATTACTAGAGTTACATTGCATGTGTTGTATGTTAGTTTTAATTATTTGTCATTATATAATATTTTTTTAATATTTTTTAATTCTAGTAAAATATTATTATTATATGTTATTAAAAATTGTATTGTAACAAATAATTTTAATCTTAGTAAAATTATATTATAATATATATTTTATTATTATACATTATGTAAAATTGTATCATAAGACATAATTTTAACTCATAAAATTATATTATTATACACATCATTTTTATAATAGAAATTTCTCTCTTTAAAATTTTATTATATGCATATAATTTAAAATTTTATTTTAAAAATATATTTCATCAATCTAATTTGTTTGACTTTTACAGTAAGAGTTTGAAAATTTTAAGTTATATATTAACAATATGAAATATGTTTATAATTTTAATAATAAAGATATATTTTTAGAAAAAATTATAAATAATATTTTTTATATAATTTTATTATAAAAATTAGTTGTTATAAACTAACATTATTACTATTAGATAATTAAAATAAAAAATTATTTTAAAAAAATTTAAATTTTTTGGACAATTTTAGTATGTCGGATGATATCATTATTGTTGAATATAATGCTTGTATTGCATTTGCAAATAAAAGAGTAATTGAACAAACATTAAATAAGACAGTATCCGAAGGTTCATAATCAACCAAATTTTATTCCAAAAAAGCTTATTCGATTTAATTGTACTACATAATCTTTTAAAAGGCATTCTAAATGAGTTACTTCAATTTCATAATCTCTTTCCTTTGAATCATAAATCAAGTAAAAGTTAAATTAATGAAATTAGTTAATTCAATTTCAATTAGTTAATTTTTTTTTTTTCCAGTGAGCAATTACTTTTGGTAGCAAAATAAAAGTAAAAACCCTAAGAATGGGTTTTTTGTGACATAACATCAGAGTAAATTGTAAAAAGAATCATGCAATTAATTTTTTTCACTGCTATTCCTAATTACTAATTAAGTTCTTGATTATTAATTAAGAAACTCTTATCAATAAGAAAAAGGAAAAAGAATTGATTCTTTTTTCGTGAAATAGCGGCCAAGGTATAATAAATAAAACGAATTTTATGTTCTTTTCTTATCTATGCATAGGAAAAAAAATCTTTCGTATTTCTATATTTTTGGTTTTTACTAAATTACAAAAATAAAAATTGACAAATTTGATTATAAATTATAATGGGATTATTTGGACTATAAAAATTAATTATTTATGTGTTAATTTTTATATAAAATTATGATAATAAAAATTAATTTTAATGAATTAAATAATAAAAATAATTTATATTTATATTTAATTTTGACTAAAATTCCTAGATAGAAATCAATTCTTATAAATTAAAATTATTAAAATTAGATAATTAAAATAAAATTAAAATTAATTTTAATAAATTTAGAAAAAATGATAAAATTATCATTTTACTTATTTTTCTTCTCTTAGAACATTAACTTATAATTCAAGAAAGATATATCTTATCAATCTACTTCACTTGGCTTTTATAATATAAATTTGAAAAAGTTAAATCATATATTAACAATATAAATATTTTATAATTTTAGTAAATATCTCATTTTTTAAAAAAAATTATCAATAATATTTTTATATAATTTCACTATAAAAATTAATTATTATAAATTAAAAATATTACTATTAAATTATTAAAATAAAATTGAATTAATTTTAACTGATTTAAATTTTTTAATAAAATTTTATTTTCTTCAAATTAATCATTTATTTATTAATTTTTTATATAAAATTTGATAATAAAAATTAATTTTAATGAATTAAATTATTAGATAATTAACATAATTTGTATTTATATTTGATTTTAAATAGAATTTTGAAATTAGTTGTTATACATTAAATTATTATTATTATTATTTGATAATTAAAATTAATTTTAATAAATTTAAAAAGAATAGTAAAATCATCATTTTACTTGTTCTCATTTTCTTTTATAATATTAGTTAAAAATTTGAGAGATATATATTTTATTAATTTATTTTACTTGACTTTTAAAATATAAGTTTAAAAAAGTTAAATTATTTGATTAATAATGTGAGATTTTGTAAATACCTAATATTTTTGAAAATAATCATAAGTAATTTTTTTCTTTATATAATTTTGTTGGACCTTGGGGGTCCTTGATTTTAGTTTTGATGTTAACAAACAATGTTTTATGAAAATTATTGAAGTTTTGAGTGTTTTTAAGCTTGATATGGGTGTACATGAACACTTCTGGGCGTACCAGTTGTGGTACGGGCGTACCAATGGGTAGTATGGTCGTACCGGAACTCTCAGGAATTTTGTTTGTCAGTATTTTTGATGTGGTACGGGCGTACAAGAAGTGGTACGGGCGTACCATTTGGTTTCTTAAGCCGTACGGGCGTGCAAAGAGGCCATATGAAGTGAAAAAATGTCCAGAAAGTTTGGTACGGGCGTACCACTTTATGGTACGGCTGTACGCGATATTTTGACATCATTTTGGAGACATTTTTTGGGTTCCGTACGGGCGTACAGGGAGGCGTACGGCCGTACGGGTCAAAATACGTATTTTCAGCATTTTTGAAAAAGTTGTATAACGGCTCTATTTTGCATTTAATGCATCCCCAACGGTCATATAAGCTTAGAATAGCTTATATAAGTGTAGATTAACCTTATTGAAGGTAGGAAATCAATCTACAAACATCATTTTCTTT
>CANYBF011532397.1:0-11385 GCA_948192965.1 Dalechampia spathulata | reverse complement strand
GATGTAACGATTTTCAATTTGCTATGCACTTAAGTTTAGTTCTGTTAACCTTGACAAGTGGGCAAGTATTTGTTTGCGTATGTACATCTAGAAGTGTATTATGTAGATTGTAAATTAACTTGTATGCTAGCGGTTCTATGTTTGTGAAATTCCATGTTAAAATAAATTGAAAGAACATATTGGGTTGCATGAATCGATTTAACGTGCATTTATAAGGATGACTTGTGATGATTCAAATGAGATGCACCAATGTTATTATGTAGGTTGTAACATATGTAGCTTGTGAGGCGATCATAACGTAGGCTACACCATGACAAATTTTTGTAAAAATAATAAAAAAGAAAAATCAAAATTTTTACTATGATTTGAATGAAAGGAAAGTTAATCCCTTGTAGCGTATTTATTGGCTTTCGTCGAGGAAGGTTGATAAGTACGTTACGGGAGGCATGTTTCATCGGGAGAAGGTGTTACATAGTGGGTAGTGGGGTTCCCACTTTGATCAGGAATTTAAACTATTTCACAACATGCCAAATGAAAAGGAATCACAGCTGGTGTCGATAGACTGTTAGCGAGCTTTGCATTTTTATCACATGCACACAGTTACTTAAATAATTACAATCAGACAGTAAGATCCTTATCCTCAAAGTGATAAGATTCTATCTGACTTGTGACACGTGGCCATCTTCCTTTCAATAAACATCATGTATGGCAGCTTGCACATTTATGTCATGTGGATCTTTGTCTTCTTCTGAATCCTCTTCTCTTTCCAGTTTTTGCCTTATTGTTTCATTTCTCCTTTGATTCCTCCATTGATGTATAGCCATTACTTGAAAGTGTTAGTCTGAAAGTTCAAATTAATATACTTTTCTTTAAGCTTATAGCAAAGATCTATGACTCTCTATCTTCCCACTTCAAATTTAGGACTTCTTTTGATTGATGTAGGTACACTTTCCCTTGTCATGGACATAAACATTATCGTATCACCAAGAATCGATTGATCATAATCATAAGCTATCTTATCTATAGTTGTTTTGAAATTTTCAATAAGAGTAGCTTTATTAACATCATTAACCACTTCTTGACTTTTCTACTTTTCTTTTATACTGTCTTTGTCAATTGTTTGAGGTTTCACCATTTCATAGCACGAGCTTTAATACAATTCCCACAATTGATATGGATATCTAGGAGTCCCATCTTCTTCATTCTCCATCATTATACTAATTATCAGAAATGTGACCAACCCATAATCAAGATTTAATTTCTTTAATGCTAATCTTATGATACTTGGTTGTTAGACCTATGATTTTGATGCTTGTATTTAGATTAATCAATTTAAGTTAATTGCAATTTTAAAAGCTATTTTTGCAAGTGGTACGGTCGTACCAAGTTGGCTTTTTATTTTGTATTGAATTTGTATGATTGGTACGGGCGTACTTGTTTTGGTATGGCCATACGACAATTTGTGTATTGGATCATACGACCACACAGGTTGGTTGTACCATGTTTGAAAATGTGTCGAAGCATCGGTACAGGTATACCAATGGGTGGTACGAGTGTACCAAACTTTTGGTAAAGTTTATAAATTGTAATTTTTATGTCGATACGAGCATACGGGGTATGGTACGATCATATGCGCATTCCCATAAAATTTTTAAAAGCTTTCTAACGAATCTATTTGATAAATAAGGTTGCATTATTGCATCTCTAATGTCTCTATTCATTTTTTGTGAGCTTTTAGTTGAGAAATCCATTTTTTGTATAGTGATTGGTTTTAATGGAACCTTAAGTTAAGACTTAGGAGAAATGGACATAAGCAAGAGTTGTGCCGAACCACTATAAACTATGTTGTGTTGCCATACTTCTGCGGACTTTCACTGGTAATTTTTCTCTTATTTTCTCCAAATCAATTTTCAAGACACTAACCAGGCCAACATTAATTAGGCTTAAGCTAGCTATAGCCATTGTTACTTCCACTTGGAGACCAAGACCGGCTGATTGATTATGAATGTATGGGTGTAACAATATGTTGGTCTTGAGTAGATTTCCTATTGGATTAACTACCTTACTTACGATTTCATCTCTGATGTCTTTAGGCATATATAATTCTACCCTTTATAGAACTTCCTTCCTCTTTTTGTACTTCGTTCATCATCTATTTCTCCCCTCTGGAATAGAGACCAAGCTTTTTCTTAAGCTTTTCAATGTACTCTACAGTTTCTTCAATGGCATCTTCTAGATGGCTATGGTTCATCTTAGATAACCCTTGTTGAAGCTTTGAATACAAACAAAACCCTTTTTTCGAGAGTTCTCGATTATTTCTAGTTCATGCTTCTTGAGCAATATCCTTTTCAGGATCAAATTCTATCTTGTATTTTTCCACCTTTAAAGGTTCATCCTATTCTCTACCCTGCTCATCTTTCCATCCTGATGGTTCAACTTTTTCAAGAGGAGTACTGGTATGTGAAGGTTTTGAGTACTTCACCTAAAAGTCAATCACTTCTTGACTTTTCTACTTTTCTTTTATGCTGTTTTTGTCAATTGTTTGAGGTTTCACCATTTCATAGCATAAGCTTTGATACAATTCCCATAATTGATATGGATATCTAAGAGTCCCATCTTCTTCATTCTCCATCATTATACTAATTATCAGAAATGTGACCAACCCATAATCAAGATTTAATTTCTTTAATGCTACTCTTATGATACTTGGTTGTTAGACCTATGATTTTGATGCTTGTGTTTAGATTAATTAATTTAAGTTAATTGCAATTTTAAAACCTATTTTTGTAAGTGGTACGAACATACCAAGTTGGCCTTTTATTTTGAATTGAATTTGTGTGATTGGTACGGGGGTACTTATTTTGGTGCAGCCGTACGATAATTTATGTATTGGCTCATACAACCGCACAGGTTAGTTGTACCATATTTGAAAATGTATCAAAGCATTAGTACGGGCATACCAATGGGTGGTACGAGCATACCAAACTTTTGGTAAAGTTTGTAAATTGTAGTTGTTATGGCGGTACGGGCGTACGAGGTATGGTACGGTCATACGCACATTCCCATAAAATTTTTAAAAGGTTTCTAACAAATCTATTTGATAGATAAGGTTACATTAATGCATCTCTAACGTCTCTATTCATTTTTTATGAGCTTCTAGTTGAGAAATCCATTTGTTGTATAGTGGTTGGTTTTCATGAAACCCTAAGTTGAGACTTAGGAGAAGTGGATGTAGGTAAGAGTTGTGTCGAACCACTATAAACTGTGTTGTATTGCCATACTTCTGTGGACTTTCACTGGTAATCCTTCTCTTATTTTCTCCAAATCAATTTTCAAGACACTAACCATGTCACACCCGCATGTAAGACCTTGGTAGTTTGGTCCTAATGTATGCGTATGCGTATGAATGATTGGATGTATGTGTATGTGTATGTATGTGTCTATGTGTTGATGATTGAAACGTGATGTTGCTTCCTTGACTGTGAATGTCTCTGTGAATACACGCGTATGAATATGATGATGTTGAGTGCAATGATTGAGTGAAGTGATATTGTATCTTTAGACGCATGTATTGTGTTATGATGACGGGATGAGAGAGTGTTGCCGCCTTATGAGATTTCTTTGTAGTATAAGGGGCAACTGCTGTGTATTGTATGTGGCGTGTGAGGTTTTAGAAGTGTTTATGCTTGAAATATGGGTTAGGTATTTTAGGAATGAGCTTAGGAAGAATGAGAGAAAGAGGATTGAGAGTGGTACGGTCGTATGGATTACCATACGGGTGTACCAAAAGGGGAGTTGAGGGGAGTTAGGCTCCTGAAGACCATACGGGCGTACCAAAAGGGTGTCCGATCGTACGCGTACTCGCAGGGAATTGGGTTTATCAAGTGAATAGTGGATGTATGGACGTACCAAATGGGGTACGGGTGTACCGTCCCTTACAGGAAAATCTGCTTGTCAGGAGTTTTAGCTCTGTACGGGCGTACCGAATGTCGTACGGCCGTACGCGACTTAAGTTTGACTGGTCAAGGGATAATTATTAAGACTTTCCTTAGTTTTCTACCACCTTCTTCTTTCTTAAACCCTCCCAAATATTAGAGTTGGAGTTCCTAAGTACGGGAAGAGTGGTAGAGCTTGAAGTTAACGATAGCGGATGGTTGTAACGGGATTACGGGCTTACGTTAGTGTCTTATTCCTACAGGTTTGTGCTGGGGGTGTTGTTTGTGCTAGATGTATGGTGTGTGCTTGTTATCATGCTTTGGCTATTTTTATGCCTAGAGACTTCAGTAAAGTCTAACTATGAGGTTTTGTGTTAAGATGTTATTGCTTGATGTGAAATGCTGATGCTTATGCTTGATATGCTATGACTTGATTTTTTATTGCTTTATGATGGTATGGCCTTTTGATATGATGGGATGGGTGTACATTCCCTTATGGTATGAAGCCTAAGTGCATGTAATATTTTCATGGCATGCATGATGATGAAGGAAGGAAGGAAAAGAGAGAAAAGAAAGTGAGTGATGAGAGCAGAGCTCAGCTCTGGGCATATTGGGTCAAATAATGATGATGGGATTCCTTTAAGGAATCATTTAGATGAAATACCTCCCTAAGGGAGATGAGTCTCGAGACCTACAGTAGGAAATGGGTGCAAAGCACCACAAGTTTATACGCCTTCCTTCGAGAGATGAGTACCGGTACCTACAGGGACCCAGTATGTACGAAAGGAATGTGCAAAATTACAGGAAAACAAGAGTGAATGAGTGAATCGAGGAGGAGGAAGAATACAAGGCATAACTGCATTCACATTGCATGTATTGGAAATGTATGTTATGACGGTTTGTATGATGATGTTAATGATTGATTGCAATGCTTGATATATGACGTTGTGATGGTTTGACATGAAATGAATTATACCTGTGTGTTTGCCTATGTTTACCTAGCACCATTGAGTTTTTATACTTGGCGTTTATCATTTAATGAACGTAGGTACTGAGCCTTCTGGTGAGTGGTCTAAGAGGTGATAGAGGTCGTCAGCAGAGAAGGTTATTCTTGAAGTGGTACGGGACCTTAGGGGCACACTCTGATTCATTTTTGTTAGAGTGGTTCTGTTAATCATAGTGGCAGTAGTCAACCCTATATTGTGTGGTGTACCTGTTATGTAAATTACACAAACCCTGTTGTGTGTCTTGTATTGTACGTATATAATATAATTGAGTTGCTTACCAATACGCATTGCATGTATGAATGATTGTACATTCAAAGTTTGACATGTATAATGTATGAACGCCATGCTATTACTTTCTTTCACCACTTAATACAAAGACGTGTACCCATACAAACTTTACTAAGTCATAGAGACGACGCATCCCTTGTGGTGTCAGTAGCGGTTTTCCTTGTGGAGGATCGATGCTCATGCTACAGGAGCATGTTACCCCAGGTATGGGCTGGGTGTGACAAACCAGGCCAGCATTAACTAGGCTTAAGCTAGCTATAGCCATTTTTGCTTCCATTTGGAGACTAAGACCGGCTGATTGATTATGAATATATGGGTGTAACAGTATGTTGGTCTTGAGTAGATTTCCTACTTGATTAACTACCTTACTTACAATTTCATCTCTGATGTCTTTGGGCATATACAATTCTACCCTTTATAGGACTTCCTTCCTCTTTTTGTACTTCATTCATCATCTGTTTCTCCTCTCTGGAATAGAGACCAAGCTTTTTCTTAAGCTTTTCAATGTACTCTACAGTTTCTTCAATGACATCTTCTAGATGGTTATGGTTCATCTTAGATAACCTTTGCTGAAGCTTTAAATATAAACAGAACCTTTTTTTCGAGAGTTCTCGACTATTTCTAGTCCATGCTTCTTAAGCAATATCCTTTTTAGGATCAGATTCTATCTTGTATTTTTCCACCTTTAAAGGTTCATCCTATTCTCTACCCTGCTCATCTTTCCATCCTGATGGTTCAAATTTTTCAAGAGGAGTATTGGTATGTGAAGGTTTTGAGTACTTCACCCAAAAGTCAAACTTCCCTAAAGGTTCACTAAGTAACCCTACTATCTCTTCTTCTTTAAGAGGGTTTTTCTCTTCATTAAGAACATCATTGTCAAAGAAGGTTTCCTTTATCCTTCATCATTCCATAGATAGTTTGAAACTAGCTCAGTGGGTACTCCACCCTCCGTTATGTGACTTTCATCACTAAAGCTAGGCTTGCTCTTTATTGGGCTACCTTCTTGGGCCAAGGCTTTGCCTTTTCGTTTTCTTTTGAAAACATGAAGACTTCGAGTCTTTAATCGCTCTTCTAATTCCTTTTCAGGAACTTGGGTCAAACCCATCTTTTCTTGGGTTCTGAAACTACATCTACAATCTTGAGTGGGCAATTGAAAGACCAATGTCTAGTTCATTTACAATGCCAGCAAAGACTATGTGTTGACATCTTTGCTTTCTTTCCCATTCTCCCGGAATCAGAGCTTTCACTCTCAATCTTATTTCTTTTGAAAGGGCATTATTTCCTCGTATATCCTTATCTCTTGCAGTTCCAACATAGCTTGCTTTTGGCAGCAGGATCCATCTGTAATATTAACAAGTTCACAAGAAAGAGAGTTAACTATTACATTTTTATTAGAAAGAATATATTTAATATCAAACTTGTAATAACTAAACCATTCCTGCAATCTCCAAAGTCTAGTTTGCCTAGCCTCTTTAAAGTTCAAACTCATAAATCTTTTCATATAAGTCAAATCTATTCTAAGAATGAACTTTTTTAGAGCTAAAAAGATTTACAAAGCCTTTATACCATTTTTTACAAAAATGTTTCTTTTTCATGAATCAGATAATTTATTTATGCACCTTTAAAAGTTCCAGACCAGTACTTACAAATAGGTTCAGGTTTACAACCCTTAATTTTAAGAACTGCACCCTAATTACTATTTGAAGCATCTGTTTCTAAAAGTAGCTTATCTTCATCTAAAGGCAACTCTAGACAAGGCAGATTTTTCATTTTTTCCTTTATCTCTCTTATTGCTTGGATATCTTCATCATTCCAATACCAAGGTATTTTATCAAAAGTTTTCTTTGAAATTCTACCTAAGTATTTGGATAGATTTTTAACAAATTATTGAGCATAGTTAGCAAGCCTACAAAATCTTTGTACTTGCTTTCTATCCTCCAGTTCATCAGGAAACATAGCTATCTTTGCTGATATATGATCTTGCAACTATACCTTACCTCTAGCTATTTCTATTCCTAAGAACTTGGCACATTCTTTAAACCATTCTATCTTTCTTTCTGATAGAATCATACCTTCTCTTTTGAAGATATCAGTCACTTGTTCTAAATGGCTTATGCGTTCTGTTTCATTGTTACTAAATACTAACACATCATCTATATAAACTACACAAAACTTTTTTAATGCTTTGAAAGCATTATCCATCTTACATTGAAAAATGCCAGGTGCATTCTTTAAACCGAATGGCATAACCAACCATTCATCTATTCCTTGAGGAGCATTGAATGTTGTTAATGGCATTGAGTCTTCTTCCATTTTAACCTATCAATAACCACTCTTTAAGTCAAATTTAGAAAAAATAGAAGGTTGTTTAAGACTTAACCTGTTTATGACATGTCCTGCTGTAGGAATCGTATAGCTATCATCTTTGGTAGCATTATTTACCTGACAATAGTCTATAATAATTCTTGCTTTTCCTCTCACTTGTTTTACATGATTAATCACCATGAAATTTAGACTAGAATGAGGACTTATGTTATCCCTAATTAACCCTTTTTCAAGCAGTTCAGGAATTTATTTTTCAAATTCTTCTATCATTTCTGCAGTATATATTATGTTTTTTCCTTTAATGATAGTGTTTGGATCTTTTAGTTCTAATTTAGCTTTAATGTCATTTAGAACCCATAATTTTAATGGATCTTCACTAAAGTTATCAACAAGCTTAAGTAAGAACTTATCCTATTTTGTTCCAGTTATTCACATGCTACATACGATAGGATTTCCTATTATACCTTATGTCTTAGTACACATGTTACACCCACAAATAAGGGCTAGAAGAATGTGTATGTGAATTCTTAAGAAAATAAACTAATGGCATAAATGTAAATTTTGAGAACTTTGGATTTAAGCTTATCTTAAGTTACATAAGCATAATTAGGTCAATCGCAGAGACTAACTATTATGTATTCGAAACAAGGAATTTAGAAGGAATAGAATAACATTCAGGATAAAAACTAAATTTAATATATGAATTAGAAGTATTAAAGTTAAATGTGCTTAAGTGAGGAGGATGGGTGACCTCTTCAGGAAATGCACGATTTTCAATCGCGTAAGCTCTTTTAGACTAATTAACCTATGGAATCTTGTCTGGAATAAATCAAAAATTCTATTGAACTATTTTGGAGGTGTTTAGGATTGAAATATAGCTAAGAATATTGAATAGGACACATTTTGTATTATTGGAATTATTTAAGGGTAAAGTTAGAATTTTGGAAAATTGGTAAGGACAATCTTTGAAGTTCTAATTTTAGGGATTAAATTATTAATAATTAAAGTTAAGGGACTTAATTAAAATATTTAAAGGTTATGAACAGACCTATTTGGTAAATTTGAAAGTTTAAGGGTTAAATTGTAAGTCCTTCAAAATTTAAGGACTAAAGTGGTATTTTTACCAATTTAAGTTATAACTTATCTTATTAAAAGACTTATATTGATAAAATTAAATATAAAATCAAGAAAATAAGGAAATAACGTTGAAATATAAGGGGGGAATGAGAAAGGAAGAAGAAAATCACTTTCCAGGTAATTTCTTAACCATTTTTCATGATTTTTTTAAAGAAATTGATAGCAAAAGTTGTAGTTTTTGATTCTCTATCATTTGATATAAGTTTTTCCTTGAGAAAGTGGAGGATTAAGTTGGAGGAAGTAAAAAATGAATTAGGGATTTTTGGGAATTTTTGAGTTAAGGTGGATTTAAGTTGATTTTACAATAGAATAAGGTAGAATAACATATATTTATTATGATTTAAGCTTTGGTTTGAATTAAAATGATGTATAACTTGTAGTATAAAGAAGAAAGAATTAGGTAAAATATGGATTTTTATAGAAATGTAATTTAGTTTGATTAAATGATGGATAACGAAAGGAAATTTGTTAAAATGAATGATTATAATAAGAACTATGAAAGAATGGAAGTAAAATGATGAAAATGTATGTTTGTATATTCGATCAAAGAGGGGTATGCATATATGTGAAGAGTTTGTTGAGGAATAAATGTGTTGAGGTGTGAATTAGAATGAAAATTAATGGTTTGAAGCGTTAGAAGAGAATAGGATTCAAGAAAAAACCAATGATATTTAAGAAGGACATTTTTTACTATTATAGGTTTTTATGGTATTTATCTTATTTGAATGTGTATGATGATGGAAATGTGTTTTAATAATTGAGAATGTATGATATTTAGTGAATAATGTGTAAACGTTTAGATGGATAGGATATTGAAGGAGTAAATGATTGAATATTGTGTTTAATTTGAGATTTTGTATTATATATGGTGAATTATATTGGAATGTGAAATGGAGTTATGAAAATGATGTTTTGAAGGAATGGAATTATGTTTTCTACAGGTGGATTTATAATATTGGAAGATTTGATTTTAGGATATCTGAATTACAGACGAAACTCTGTCGGATTTCCGTCAGAATTCTGTAATTTGGAAGAAAAGTTTAATGAAATATAAAAAAGGTGTTAAGTATGTTTAGTATGGAAGTTTGATTTATAATGATGTTGGAAATGATTTAGAAGTGAAAAGGGAATTCTTGTTCCTCTATAATTTTAACAGTAGTTAAAAAGATTAAGTTTTAAGCTTATATTAATAAATCGGTCACTATTGTGTAAATTCAGCTGAAGGAGTTAAGAGGCAGAATTTAGGAAAAGGAAAGGAAGTAGAGGAAAATCTATTTGAGGTTCGTGCACAATAAACAAACATTGTTTATGTTTAAAATGGATTTAAATTTTAATAATAGTTAAATTGAATGTTTTAACGATTGATTGCAGAATAGACATCAATATTTCTTTTGATTTCTCATTGTATATATTCATTTATTTGATTAAATAAATGATGAACTTATGTTATTTGGTTTCACCATATTTAATTTATAATTTTATATTTTATAACCGGTAAAGACAACCTATAATGATATGGATAAATTACAATGAGATATTCCTCATCGGGTTGAAGGTTATTACACCCACATTAGAGACCCTAGGATTTATACGGATATACGTCGTGTCTAGGGATATAAGTGCATGCGTACATGTGAATGTGCACGTTTTTGTTAAGGAATGCTTGTATTACATGATGTATGTTAGATGTTTATGTGCTATGAATGGATGTGTAATGAGGATGAGGTGCTTATGTGTATTTATGTTGCATTGAATGTGTGTGTGATTGGTATGCGTTATGTTAGGTATAGCCCTTATACTGGTATAGGGGCAGATGTCGGAGCGGAGCGGAGAGAGCGAGTGGAGCGTAAGCGCAACGAGCGAACGGAGCAGTGTGACGACATCTGCCCATCAGGGGGAAATTCGTGAGTTATGGGTAGGGGTTGCGGGGATGGAGCCCCCGGTAAAGGGGTATTTTGGTAGTGTGTATCAGGTTAGTTAGGAGGTTTGGGAGCGTTACAGAGGAGTTCGGCTTGCCAAAAGGCAAGTTGTGCGATTTTAGTGAGTGGTACGGGCGTACGGATTAGGCGTACGGTCGTACGAGACAGGGGAGAGGGCGTACGGGCGTACCCATGGGTGGTACGGCCGGACGCCAACTCGCAGGAAAATTTTAGTTTGTCAGGTGAACAGTACCCATACGGGCGTACAAATATGTGGTACAGCCGTACCGAAACTCACAGGTTTTTGGTTTGTCAGGCTTTTAGAGTCGGTACGGGCGTACCAATATCCGTACGGCCGTACGTGACGTTATATTTGACTTTTAAGGCAGAAAAACAGACGGTTTTCATTAGTTTTCCTTCCCTTTTTCCTTAAGTAAAACGTCCCTTACCCTACCAAATCACCTCCTTAAGGATTCTAAACGTGGCTAGCGTAAGAGAACTCGGAATAGAAGCTAGATACGATTGGATATAGAATCGTTGGCCTATACGAGAGGTTGCTTGGATTGTAAGGTATGTGCTAGGGTTGTGTTTTTAGCCACTATCGGCTTGTTTCTTTTACCGAAGGACTTGAACTAAGTCTCGGCTTATAGTTCTGCTTGTATTTGATTCATTGAGACGTGCTACATGAATGATTGTTGTTTTGATGCTTGGATTGATGCTTAATTTGCATGATTCGATGCCAAACTGTCCAAGCTTTATGATATCTGATGAATT
>CANYBF011531430.1:0-11281 GCA_948192965.1 Dalechampia spathulata | reverse complement strand
CTTTTTATTTAATTATTTTGGTTGGGTTGTATTAAATACCCAAACGTTTTATTTTCTTTTATTTGCTTTTGGTTATTTTGGGTGGGTTGTATTTAAATACCCACATTTTATTCTGCATTTACTTTCCTGCATTTACCGCTTTCTTTATGCTTTATAATTTGTGATATGCCTCTTTGAATGCCTTATGCCATGTAAGAGTATGCTAATCAAACTTGAACCTAATTGTGTGCTTAGGAGCTTTCGTTAAAATTAAGTAAGTGAACATAATAAAATGGAACATTAATAAATTTGAAATCCCAAACCCAAACTCTGAAGAAATTCAGGCCGCTTTCCAACACAGTAAGGCCCGGGTTTTATTTCTTAGTTTTTTAGTCATTCAATTGAATTGACAAAATAAACTAGGTGGCGACTCCATTTTTAACTCGACGTGATCTTTCTAGGTTAAAGATCAATTAACTATGGAAATGCGCCATTGAGAGCAAGCACCACGGCATTTCACGCTGAACAGCGTGCAGCGCTCCCGCGTTCGGGGCGCGCTACTCTTACAATTACATATGAAGCTCTTAAGATTATTTAATTTAGATTTATCAATATAATCCTTATATTCTCTTATGTGTTCTCTATTGTGTGTAAGCATTCAAAAACTCATGTTTATTTATACTTTATAGAAAAGTATAATCGTTATAATTCAAATAAGTAAATTTTTTCAAAATCTCTTTGAAACAATAGTGTTTGTTACGTAAAATTAGTAAGATAATTTTAAGTAACGGGAGATTTATAATTCAAATTCAAATTTTGAAAACTTTACATTTTTAAAATATGGAAATTAATTTAAAAACTTACTATTAACAAAAATATTTTGGTTTTCTAAAGAATATATTATTTTGAGCTTCATAAAGTATTATTCTCAAATTTTCTTAATAAAAATCTAAGATACCTTAAAAAAAACTTCTAATATAAGCTCCAATATCTTCAAAAAAATCTCTTTGATAGATTTGAAGAAAAACTTCCATAATAGTAAATATAATTTCTTGATTTCCATTTATTGTCTTATAAAAAGAGTTTCATTCCTTTCCTTTAATATATTTAATTTTAAAATGAATTATATTTAATCTACAAAAATAACTTAAAAAAATTAGAATCATAGATATGTTTACCAAAAATATCACATTAATTAAATAAGGATATATTTCAATAAAATCCAATATTAATGCCATGATAAGGAAATAGAGAAAATCTCATAAAAGTATATATCAATTAATTAAGTGACCTTACTTACCATTTATACAAAAAAACATAATTATTTTCACTATAAGAAATAACTATGATTGTCCAATGAAAAACAATAATCATACTTTGAAAAATAATATCTGATTAAATATATTTTATTCAAAGATATCAAATTTGAAAATACATTAATTAGATAAGTATAAAACACAATTTTATCTATTTTTATTATTTATCAAAATCAAAAATATTGACTTAAAGATAACATTCTCCCCCTTTTAATGATGATAAAATTTGTTAAAACAAATAAAATCAATATGACAAGAATGTAAATTTCAAAAAAAAGTTTTAGAAATCTTCCTTTAATCATAAAAATCTATACTCCTTATATGCTCTCTCTAAAACTTTATCAAAAACAAATACTTAACGTAAACCAATAATAGTTTGTCAATAACTAAGACATGTTTGGAAAGTTACCAACTATGGATCGGGCTTTCATCGCAATCCAAAGCAAATCTATATTGCAGATGGTGTCGATGGCCCACTTAAAGCAAATAGCAGACTTCTTGAAGGGCTCCTTTAGGGAATGATATGAAACTATGAGAGGTTGTACATAAAGTTGCCACTCAAATGATTATGGAAAAATGGTTCAACAGATCCTTAGCATGAGTAATAGTTAAATCCTTCAAAGATTAGGTTTAGATAGTGAAATTCTATTCATTTTAAAGTTTCATGTTTACAATTTTACCACATTAAACAATTAATTATCATAAGCAAGCATTTGGTATTCATTACATGAATAAAATCATACAACATGGTAGCATAGTAGTAATATAACATGATAATAAATACTAAAGCATAGTAATAAATATAAGCAAATGGCCTATAGAAAGGGATTAGAGAAGGATCGAGGGGTACATATAGAATGAATAGAAGCATGCATATAGAGGAAGCTAAAATAAAAATAGAGGATAACTTTATTATAAAAGAGCTTTGATGATACAAAAATAGGTATTAAGTAATGTCTTCTCCACTTCAACAAGCAAATAGAAAAGGTGATCTTGGTCAACACAATCCACAATTTAGAATGCATGATTGATAAAAATACAATCAACACTTTTAGGTAAAAATAATGATTTTGGGACTTATTGTAATTAACTTAAGCTTTATACAAACTTAAATTTATCATATCCATTATTGACACTTAGAACACGTACTTATATTAGTAATGTCATTAAGGGTGTGATTATGTGGTATTAATTATGCTTTTGATGATGTATTTATTATGTTAATGTATGAAATAATGGAATTGTTGTGGTAAATATATGTATTTAGGATGATTCAAATGAAATTGATTAATTGAATGTTAGATATGAATTAATTACTAAATGAATTGGAAAGTGTTGCATGTGTACAAGTATATGGTTTAAGTTGAGTATGACTTAATAGGGTGTTATAATGAAAAAGAAGAATATATATATATATATATATATAAGGAATAAAAAAGTAATTATTAAATAAAAAATAAAGAGAAGTAAGGAAGAGATAAACATTAAGAGTCAAACTTTTGACTCTAACTTTGACTAGTATGAGGCAATAAGGTTAAGTGTTATTTTGTGTATATTAAGAGAAATTTAAAAGACAGAAAAGAAGAAATTGGCATAAGGAAGAAAGGAGAGGAAACTTGATGAGAAGATTAGAACAGCAAGAGTGTAGAGAAGGTAAAAAGATTATATCTTGCATATCTACAAATGTTAGAGTAACTTTTAACCTTATTCTTGCATAAATGAACTTAAATGAAGTGAAAACTATATTGAATTGTGTTTGATGCATGTAGGAACTTTAATGTATTTGGATTGATATTATTTGCATGTTTTGTGAAGTTTTTTGATGGTGTTTTGATCATAAAAACATGATGGGGGAAGTTGGGAAGCTATTAAAGGAGTTATGGAGCTTGAAAGGAGAAGAGAGGTAGAAGAAAATCATGTTTTTAAGTGGGTATCAAGTTCAACATAACTTATGTTAAAGCTAACACAACTTCTGCTTCTCTCATGTTCCCCAAGTGAGTCATTTTTAAGGGGGCCGAGTCCAACATGACTTATATTGACCCTGAAAGCCTACTTTTGAGAGGATTTTGATAGGAGAACTTGGTATTTGACCCATGGAACTTATATACGACTTGTATGAAGTTTAAAAATGAAATAAATATGTTAGTAAATGTAGCTTTACATGTTGAATACTTGAATAAGTGTGCATATGAAGTGTAATGGTGAAATTATATTATGAAATGGTTAAAGTGATTTGTGTATATGATTGAATAGTATGGATGAACTAAGAATGTATAAATTTAGGTGTTGACAAAGGGAAAGCTATAACCTCTATACTGATAAAGGATCCAGACATGAGACATACTAGGTTTATGATTAATGAATGAAAGCATGTGGAATACAAGCATAGTGGTAATGGTTAATTAGCAAATGTATGTTTTAGATGTTTTATACTATTAAGATACTAGCTTTATATAGAAATAGGATGGTTTACTTTTGAAATGATGTTTGAAAATGCATGATATGTAATTTATTAACCTTGTGATACTATATGATTATGTGAACCATGATTTTATTATCAAATGAGTATTGATTGATAAATTATAATGAGTCATGTATTATATTGCATTACATGACATGAGATGAAAGAATAAGAGAGGTATTGAATTAAATAAACAATGGAGGAATAATGTAGGTTTGAAATGAAGATATAATGGAGGAATAAGGAAGGTGAATACATACTTGATAAATACAAATATATGTGATATAAGCTAGTACAAATTACACATAATAAAAATTAATAAGATGAGCAATCTGGGATTGCAAAATGATATCATGTAGAAAAAGAGAAGCATGATGCATAAATGCATGTATATGTCAGCATCATGCATAATGAGCATTTAATACTAGCATTATGGTTGATCTCATGATTATAGAGTACATATTATTGGTGTATGATCATGGTTGTTAGCAAATCTATTAGTTATGTTATATGTCACTATTAAATATTATTATATGAATGATGTGATGATTCACTTATATTAATACGAAGGTTGGTTTGGTATATGTATATATAAGGTTATCATTGTGTTAGTTTCTTTATATTATGATGTACCATTTAACTAATTATGTTCCTTGCACACTTTTATTAAGCACCACTAAGTTTTATACTCAACATTTGTTAATTAATGAACATAGGTTCAAGTAAGTACCTAACAAGTAGGATTATGGAACACTAGTACAATCAAGATTCTCTATTTTATATGATTGTATTTAAATGTCATTTTAGGCTATGTAACAAACTCTTAATTGAAGTTGTCTATGTAATTATATCTATTATGTTATAGGCAATTTATGTTTTAATTTGGATAGAAACAAGTAAATATTTATGACATCATATTGTATGTATATTAATGTTATAATAATCAAGGTGTAAGGCATGCTTTGTTTTTCAAAAGAAAAAAAAGGATCTCTTCATCCCTTGTAGAATATTTAATAGGTTCCAGTATGGGAGAAGGATTCATTAGATAATCTACAAGAGCATGTGCATCATACAAGGTGCTATAAAATTATATTACTAAGTCTTAATGGGCTTAAAAAGGGGTTAAAAATGATTTTTGGGCAAACATACACTATTTTGGATTTTGTAAAGTTGTAACATGCATCACATGTCTAGTGACATCCATCACATGTTTTATGACTAGTATCGATGTATGCCATACATGATAGATTTTAAAATGTATTTTAAGTAAAATACATAATTCGAGTCATATAAATATCATAAGAATAATTAGAAAACTTCTAAAATCATATGGAATCATCATTCAAACTCAATTTACTTTCCTAACTTATCTTAAACATCAAAATTGTATTAAAATCAATTTAAATTGTATTAAGTTGGAGTTCAACTTGAAAAATCAATTTTTAGGTAAAAATTGATGAAGTTGATCTTGAAAAAATGAGATGGAAGATCCTAAAATCATTTGGCATCATTTAGGAATAAAGCAATATCCAATCTCAATTGATCGGGGAAAATAAATTAAAAGACTTCAAAATTATCAAGCATCATTTGAAGATCCAAATCTAATTCCAATTACATTAGTTTGCATTGAAATCAAATTAAAATTACATTTTAATTTGGGAAATTAATTTTGAAGCCAAACTAAAGCAAAACCCATCAATGTTTGATAGTTTTAGATTATTTAGACTATTATAAAGTCATAAATATTACTAATACCTTCAATTTGATTAAAAAAAAGCACACTTTAAAGCAAAAATGCGTTTTCTAGAATACATGGGCATGATATGCATCACATGTCATGCTAAAATCCAACATATATGCAACATATAAATTGATATGTACTATAAGTTTGACTTCCAATAAAAATATAAATATGATTTTTGCAAAAACATAAAAGGAATGAGATAGATAGTAAAATGTTTGATTGTTATAGATTATTTAGACTATTGTAAAGCCATAAATGCTACTATAACATTCATTAATTGATGCCAATCAATGAAAATCATGATAACTCATGAAAAATGCAAAGAAAACAAGAATAAGAATAGGGAAAGAGGCCTTCCAACACTCACTAAAGCTAATGACTTCTTAATCTTGATTCTAAAATAAGCAAAGGATTTAAATATGATTAATTAACCATTAATTACTTAATTAAATGATTAATTAATTATGAGGTGATTTTGGTAAAGTTTATCCTATTTTAATTAAATTCATATCCTTTCTATGAAATACTCAAAGGATATTTATAGAAGAAGGGATAGGATAGCCAAAATATGCAATAGCAATGTACGATTCTAGCTTCCTCAAGGGGAAGTGTATCGTATGTCATTGACCTTTGCTATATGTCACATGACATATGAAACACGTTAAAAATCCATGTGATGTGCACTGGCAACTATGTATCTAGGGGGATGTGCGCCCCATGCAAGGATGAAAGCTTATGTGTTAAAATGGTGGAATAATATGTGTTAATGTCACCTTTGGACTAGAAAGGGCCCATTCATATCACATGATATTCACTGCATATAACACATATTACAACATGAGTAAGCTCATATGATTGAAAAGTGAGATACGTCATAAGCTAGAAACACTCATTGAGGTGCCAAAACCCATATGCATAACTCAAAATCAAGATTAGAGTTCATTATTAGGTCAATTCAATGAAAATCTAAAAATGCAATGTGTGTAGATGAAAATTCAAGGTCAACACCAACCATATTTGCATAGTCCAAAATATTCAAAAAGCGTGCAAACAAAATTAGAATGGAGATATGTTTCTCCCCAAAATACTTCTCCTTTTTATAATCATGAAAAGGGAGGATAAAATGCAAAAGTGCTAAATATCAGAAAAAATTTTAACAAATACAAACTAGCCAACTATACATAGTATAGCATTGATGAATAGCTTCTCAAGTATATGGATAAAGAACAAAATCTTCTTCTGTAGATTCAAAATTTCTTTCTTTCTCTTTATCATCTTTACATTCTAGAATAACAAGCTTTATTGTTGGTTTCTTAGTTTCAGGCTCATTGTAAACACAATCCAAGAAAATGATTAAACCTTGCAGTTCCTTCACAACCTGATTAATTGACTTTGCTGCTTTAATATTTATTGCAATAGAATTTTCAATTCTATGATCATAGTACCCATTAGTAGTTTTGAAACTAAAAAAGAAAATTTATTAGGTGGAAGTCGAGCCTTAAGTACACTCAGCAATATTTTTAGAGATGCTTTCAATGAAATGAAGAGTGCTAATAAATGCTCATATTCATATGCTAATCTTATTTTACTCTATCGAATATGTTCAATAATCTACATAATTGATTTCTTATTAGTTTTAGCTAGCTAATTTCTGCTTCTTATTTCTTTTATTCTTCAAATGAATTGAGTATTGAGCATATGTCCATGAGATACTTTGTTGAAGACTTCACCTGCAAGATATACTTTAAAGTACCTGAACATATTAGTTAAGAACATCCTATGTGGTAAACTTTTAGATTTGGTAATATTACTCATCTAGTACATTATTAGATGACATAAATTTAAAGGTTTATGACTCATGATATGCCATATAGCATAAATTTCAAGATTGCTCACATATGCAAAGCTACCAGACCTTGGTAGAATCAAGTGCATAAGAATGTCATGGAAAATATAGAACTTATCTATTAGAGTAATCAAGCTAATTTGATCTTGAAGTGTGATGCTTTATTACTAAAGAGTAATCACATTACTTTTATTTCATTATCACCCTCAATTACTCTATATCACACTTATTCAGTGAAACATACTCTCGTAGAGTGATTAATAAAGCCTGTATATTTAGAAATCTATTAATCACTTTACAAATACATCTATCACCTATAAACAATTAACTATTTCACCTTTAATTTAACATGTATGGACAACAAATGGATTCAACCAAGCCTCTTGTTTACTTTATCTTTATGTTAAGCAGAACAAGTAACATATCAACATAGTTATGTAGATATACAAACTTAGTATTTAATATGGTTTCATCTCTTCACTTACCAAGTATCTCACCAAGATGGGTTTAAGTCTTCTTAGTAGTTTACTTTTCCCCTAAACTACCAAAGAGTTTTTATCCCAAGAAATGATGTATGGTTTGTTTAAAACTAATTTGCATACTAGTTAAGTGTATAACATAGTATTAGAAGGGTTTTTCAAACTATATTAGTTATCCATTCCTTAATCATGAAGGATCTCTTGCACTGCCTTAATTAAAATTAAAGTTATTATTTCTTTATATAATAAGTTATGTCCCTCTATTCTAGTAAAAGTCAACATAACACTATATTAACCAACCTAGCTGAACCAGACATATCTACACACCTAGCATCCTTGTGTGTATGTATTTTATGCATACATTATAATAAATGATTGATTAGTGCATGAAATGCATGAATGCTTTGATATGGTGAATATGATATGAAGTGCCTTATAGATAAAGGAATTTCATACGATATGGAATTGATAGAGAAAGAAATGAAAAGAAAGTGAAAAGATGATTATAGTAGTGAATATGCATTAAAGATACGAATTTGGTATGCTTTTATTGAATACTTTAAATGAAGCTCTATGATAGAATTTATATGGGTAAGGTAATGCATTGGCATGTTTAACATGTTATTTTATGATAAAGTATAGTTTAAAGTGTATGAATACAAGTTAAAGTGAAGTTAAAAATCATAGTATGTTGAATGGCAAGCTAGGACATAAATGGAATTCCATGAAAAGTTAAGGTCATTATTACAAACCATTATATGTATGATTAATGTCCATGTTACTATGATGAATGGTAAGTGCATTCCTTATGTAATCATGATGTACAAATTATGTACAAATGGTTATGAAAGAAGTGGAAATAAAATGGTGTAAGTAAGTAATATTAACTTACCAAACATCATTATGTGATTAAACCTTTCTTAACATATTCAAAATTAAGTCTTATATTGCTTAAGGAGGAACATAGGTCAATTTTCCATCCTTTTTCACTCTCTACATTTGGCTTCTTTCTCTCCTTCTTGTCTTTACTTTCTAACTCAAGAAAAATAATATTACAAGGTAAGATCATGTAAGGAATTTGGTTTTCATGTTTCTTTGATGTTCTATGCGCTTTGTATATGACTTCTTCTTCTTCTTCTTTATGCTTTCTCACTTACTTAATAAAGAGGTGATTTGATGAAGGGTTGGTGATTACTGTATGTAAATGAAATAATTTTGATTGAATGATGGAGAATAAGAAAACTAAGTTATTGTATTTGGTGTATATTGTAACTAAACAGATTTTCATTATGGTATGTAGAAATTGTGTCAATCCCTAATTGATATCACTTGAATTTGCTACTTGGTTGCTGCTTAAAGTATGAGAATGATTTTTAAAGGTGTTTAAAAGGTTGGTTATGCTTAAATGTTGATGAAAAGATGATTGAAAGTGATAAGAACTTGAATTCCTACTTGTTGCCTAATTTAGGGACTTTTGATTTTCATTGTTTTAAGGTAAAAGTGTTTAGCCTTTGATTTTATATGAAAGCATGATTAATTAATGTGTTTAGATGATGAAAAGGAGGTTTTTTTTTGCATATAAAGGTGAATTATAGCCTAATTAGGCTGAAATGTTCACTATAGAGGTAATAAGCATATTACTTGAATATGTTATGTGCATATTCTCTTAAAGTGTAGATATGTAATGTGTATGCTAGCTAATTAGATATGAGTTTGTATGTAACATATATATGTGTGTTTTAAATTAGTATGGCTTGATTTTAATGTGAGTTAGAGGTCAAAATGGCTAAGGCATGCATGAAGGAACTCATAAGGCAACTTGTGAACCTTATTGTGCAAGTTATGTAACTTTTATGTATTATGAGTGATGTGAATGTATGACTATAAATCTAGCTATATTACTTACATATATGACTTAGGACAATATGTTCATGAATTAAAAGTGACTATATGACTAAGTTATGATAGGGGAAACAATTGTACAAGTTAGTGGTATGTTTAAAATGTTCATTTTTATGTAGCATGTGAAATAAGTCATCTTGTATGGCATGTTTACATACCAATTTCCATGTGAGACATAAGATTTTCATGGTCCTTGTTCCATAAGAGGTAAATTTATGCAAGTTTATGCATGTTTCTTGCAAGTTTCATGCAAGTATGCCTTGAAGTATGCAAAATAGTGCATTTTTACAACTTATTTTTGGTATTTTGCCTTGATGGATGAAATAAATTACATACTATAGCTTGAATTAAACCTTGATGCATCTAGTTTGTGATGCTATATGGCATGTTTATGTTAAAGGCCAAGAAGATTGCTTAAAAATTCATTTATTCTAAGTACATGCAAAAATGATACTTTCACTTTCCAATTTCGGCAAGTTTGTGTTGTATGCCATAAATATGTAAGTTTTGGTACTTTATTTATATGTTTTAATACCTTGAGATGTGCATGGGATAATGGACAAAAATTGAGTGTCATTCATGATTCATAAGATGGTCATTAAGGGGACTTAATGGCATATGCATAGTAAGTGAAAAAAAGAATGAAACATGAAATGAAAATGACCAAATGAATAGTAAAAATGACCAAATAAATAGTAACTTGACTAGCATGATTTGGCACTTTTATGAATGGGAATTTTAAGCTTCCAAACTTAATGTTATACACATCTAGACCTTATAACTCTCCATTTTACATAAGAATATACACTTAGACATATGAAATGATGTTAATGCAATATATTCACACATGATTATGACAAGTCTTATATATGCTTATATGTTTTTAAATACTTGACTTACATACCAATATGCATATGTATGACTTATATATGCACTTGTACTTGAACGCAAAGATATGTATAGGTATGATATGGATAATGGCTAACCATAAATTCAAATAGAAGTCAATGATGTATAAATACACTTAATGGATGATATTATGTTTCAAGGACTTAAGTTGGCCAAAAGGCATGTATGCCTCCTACTTGTAAAGTATGAAATGTTATACAATGGTATTTGTCGCACCCTAATTTTGGACCGGCTTGACTCAGATCGAGTCCGGGATGATTTTGGACCATTTCGGGTTGGTCTTAGGCCATTCCAAACTGATTCAGATCATCCCTGACCGTTCTGGGCCAATTCTGGCCCATTTTAAGGCAACACGCGCCGCGTATGTTTTAGCCCCACCGCATATGTACAAACATACGCGATCGCGTATGTTTTAGGGTTTAGCATATGTTGACATATGCGATCGCGTATGTCTCGGGGGCAGCAATTTTAAAAGCTTAGGAACTCCATTCTGACAGGGGTTGGCACTTTGAGAGCTACGGGATTAGGGTTTTGGCAGCCGCAAAACGTGATTAATAGCTTCTTAACCTAATTTTGATTAATCTAAGCCATTAGGGTTAAAATCAACTCACCAAATCACTTAGATTAGGTGATTTCAATCCCTAA
>CANYBF011531034.1:0-23116 GCA_948192965.1 Dalechampia spathulata | reverse complement strand
TTCATTATTTCTTAATTTATGCCATATTTTTCCACTTATGCATATTTATCATCTATGCATAGATCTATTATCATTCTTTCATCTAATAATCATAAATGTATACATTCAATCATAGTTCTATTTTTCATACTTTCATCTATTCACATAGTTGTACTACTACAGTCTTAAACATATTGTAAATCATATACATAAAATTAATCCATACCTTAGCTCAAATGTGCTCCTTTTTACTAAAACCATCAACTTTGTCATTCTTCTCTATGCAACATCAATCTTAGATAACTTTTACACTTATAACATAACAGATTATCCATAAAACTCAATGGATTAATAACATTATTAACTTTTCATAATATCACCATAAATACTATGATATATCATTATGCATAGTTCATCATCTATCTAAAATCTAATGAAAACATGTTACATATAGTATGTATTTATGAAATTTTCTTATACTATAATAATAATCTTAAATATGCTTACTGATATGTATACTTAAACAATCCTGATCATATGCATTTTAATCATTCCTTAATATGCTCTTAACACCATTTCCATTACCCATTTTTCCATAATATTTTCACCTATCCATATACCCATACTTATACAGATATCAAGCATTTTCTAATATGTTACACATTTTTGTAACATAAACAATCATCAATTACTTGCTCATATTAACAGGATTATCAAATATGTTATACTTTTAAATAATAAGAATTATCGTCAATTATTTACTTGTATTTCTATCATCTCATATATGAATTATGTTCCATATCCATCTTTACTATTGTTAGTAACCATGTTATTATATAAGCATACCTCCTTTTAATTGATGGCAACGGATCCCACCAATCAGCAGCAAGGACTCGATTAGATTTCTCATTATATAACTCTTTAGTTTTAGGCAGTAAACACAATTTTTCAATCGAGCTAATCCATAGCTCTGATATCACCATAACATGTCATGCCTTTTGGAGGTGCGACATGCTCCCATAGAATAATTAATGATCTCGTATAATAGAAATCACTAATTACTCTACAAGGGTATAATTTCATCACCAAAATCATTAATAATTTTTGCGCTAAAAATAATGATGTGACATTAAAAGCCCAAGAGACCACACATAAACAAGAAACTTATACTGTATGTAAATTAAATCATATTAGTTAAAATATCATATTCATGATTAGACATCAAAATATATAATCAGTATTAAAATATCATAATTTAGGCCAAAAATTGAAATATTAAAATTGAAAAACTAGGATCCAACATCAACAATTACTTCTAATAAAAAATTAAATTTTAATTAATTTTATATAATTTGAAATAATATATTAATTATATTACATTGCATTTATAATTATCATTCAAATATTATAAAAAATTAATAATTATATTATATCATATTTTTTTTCACCTTATATGATACTTAATTATATTAGATCCCGCTACTACTTCCCAAACAGAATTTATATATAATTAGAGATCTTCTTGTATTGCATCTTTCATACTAGGTGAGTTTGTTCAATTTAATCATTTTTATTACAAATGATGAGGTTTGACTTAATTTTTTTTATTTCAAAAATATGTTGTTATATTTTTCGTTATCAACATCCTTAGTAAAAATATTAATTATCGAAATATTAGTTTTCTTTTTCAAGTTGCAAATTTTTAAAACATAAAATCTTATAGAGAAAAAAAAATATTTAAAATTTTAAAATTAAAATATAACAAAATAATGTTATAGAAGATTATTGATAAGTCAATATGACATGTATTCCATACGAGGTTTATTTCTATATTTACCTTATTAACATGATAATAACTAAAACAATGTGAAAATGTTTACAAATATTATTCTGTTTGTGTGATAAAGTGTAAAATTATATTGTGATGATTTATTTTTTCACTTGATTTTTTATATGGTAATATTTTGGATCAATTAAAATTGAGTAAAATAAAATATTAGAGTTCTTAAATTTCAGAAATAATATTTTTTAAAGTTATATATTTAATTTTAAACTTAAACTATAATTATTTAATCAAATAAAGATAAAAATTTTATAAAATAAAAATTTCGTTAACTTAACAAATATAAAATCTAATAGACATTTGAGTGCTACGAGAAACATCCTAGAAATACACACTCCCTGGGCCCACGTCTGATTCGATGCTGACGTGTTATCCTCAATCTGATCTAACATATTACCGTACAAATCCCTAGATTTGGATTTGAATGTCAATGCTCAATTTTTTATTCAGACGGAAGTGTTTAAATTGATTAAAACATCTCACTTGCCATTAAAAACGACAAACATCTACTCGCTAACTAATTTTATCGATACCTGCTTCAAATAAAATAATTCAATTTCAATCTAATCATTATTTTTATATCTTAAATTATCATTAGGAAAGTACATTTTAAATTCAATACTAATATAATTTATAATTTATTTAATTAAATATGATAAATGTATAAATCTATAATTAACTAAATATTTTTATAAATATTGTAAAAACTTATTTCTTTACTTTTTTTTACAAATAAAATTTGATTAATAATTAATCAAATATATTTTATTGTATGTTTGTTAATTGTATTTTTGAATAAGGAACAAATCGTAATTAAAATATTTTCATGATAAAGAAGAGTAATTGATAATTTTTTTTAATTTTTTAATTTTTTATTATATTTATTCATAAAATATAATTTCTATAAGATATATATTCAATTTTATTTTATTTTATTTATGAAGGACTCTTAATTATTGAAATTATTTTTAAATTTTACATATTAAAATATAATTAATTAATTTAATTGATGATAATATAAATAAAATATGTTATTAATTTAATATAAAATATAATATAATTAAACAATTTTAATCAAAATAAAATATAAAAAAGTAAAATAAAGTAAAATAAAATAAAAGGAATAAAATAATAATATATTGAACTTATTATAAAGAAGCTAATTGAAAAATATTGATTTTTACATATGTTATTTCAAGTTTCAATTTAATAATGAAATTTTTATCATTAATATTTGAAATTATTTTTTGATAGGAAGAAATTTATTAAAATCAAATAATTACAAATATATGAACTTATTGAAATAATAGATGTAACAATATAAATTTTTTATTTAATAATATAAATATATAATGCACGTGAAGAATTTTTATAATAATAATAATAATAATAACATTGATATAATAAATTTAGATTTTAAGCATGATATCTTATAATATCAGAAATCATAATTGTTTAAACAAATTATAATGAAAAATAAGAAACTGAAATATATAACATGAAAATTCATCTTGATTGGAATGGAGCCTAACTGTTTCAATTGAAACCTTAAAAATAGATCAAACCATGTCAAAATATATTACTTGTTATTTATATCTAATTGTAATTTTCTTAATTGTTTCAATTTTTTTTTCTTCTTTTTCCTTCATCATCATCATTACTTCTTCAAATTTTTTTTTCTCCTTGTTATTCTTCTTCTTCCTTTTACTATTTTTCTAGTTGATTACATTATTTCATTTTATCCCTTATGTTTTCGTATTTTATTTATTATTTTCTATTCATTTTTTTATTACGATAAAAATGAGTAAATAAATATGTATTATATATTATATATATATCTAGTAGTGTATATCAAATATATAATACGTACTAGTACGTACAAATATATAATATGATGTATATTGATAAATTCATGTGATATATATTTATTCATCAATATATGTCGTATGATATTTGTATATTTACTAGTTTATACCATATGATGATATTTATCGTATCAAATGATATATATTGATAAACACATATATATCATATGATATATTGTAAATACATATATCGATCAAAATGTATCATATCATATTTATTTATATATATATATTTATCATCATAAAGAAACCAATAGATAACACAAAAATAAAGTTAGAAAAATGAAATAACATAATTAAATCATGCAACAAAAAATTGAAAAATAATATATCTAAATAAAAAAATCAAAAAAATATATGTTTAGAAAAATTTTTAAGGATAAGAAGAAGAAGAATGTTGAACCTTGAAAGTCTTTGATCTTGATTCTAATGTAAACAAATCATGTTAATATTGCTTATTAAGTGTTTGTAGGTGCTTTTTTATCAATTTTTTTAATGAAGAAAGTTGTTTTACAAATATGAGTAGTAAAATGTTGTAATTTCTTGAACTTGAAGATGATAGAATTTGAAGTGTCAAATTATAAAATAGACATCTCAAATTTTTCAACAAAATAAAATATAACATTTTGAGTTTTATAATTTAAGTTATGGTTGTTTGAAGTTGGAAAATTTTCATAGTTTTTCATAGAAAAATCTCAAATGTTTATACTACATTTTGGTATATAACCCCCTTTTTGACCATATTTTGGACAGATACTTTAAGTATAGTTATACTAAAAATAGTAATCTCGTACCAAACATGGTACCTTTATACAAGAGATAGTATAGAAGATGTAAAAAAGTTATTTCTAACTTTTCAAAAGAGCAAATAACGACTACTTTTACATTTATTGTCATTATATCTCTTTGAGCTAAGATAACTATAAATTGAAATGGATAAACTTTGTTAAAGGTAAGAATTAATATTTCAAAGTCAAAATATTAAAAATTTTCAATTATTATGTTGATTGACATAAAAACCATTAATGTGTTGATTTAAGCTTTGTAATTTCCTAAACTTTATTGACATATGATTGAATATTAGGAATATGATTAAAAATTACATTTACTTTGTTAGTTTTGATGATTTTGAAAACATTTATGTGCGGACCTCGAAAAAATACATTATGGATTTTAATGTAAGTCTTGGCTTTTAATAAGTAGAACCATATTGTAATAAAAAAAATTAATTACTAAAAATTCAAGTAGTTTGCTTTAAAATCCTAGAGATAATAATCAAGAAGAGGTGAAAATTAAGAGCTAACATTGAAAATTCTAAAGGTAACAAATTGAGAAACTTATATTATCTAGCATGCCCATAATTTTTCATATAAAGCAATATTGTTTTTCATGAAACAAACTTTTTTTAGCATGATTGATGATACATTATATGAAGGATGCTGCCAAAACTTGAAATATTTTGAAAAAATAAATTATGTCTTAGTGTCAAAATTTGGAAGCAACTATCATTGTTGTAGGCTTTCATTAATCAGTCTATAAGTGACATAGTATAATAAGGAGGCATCTTTTCAAGGTAGTTGCAATAATACATGCCTTTACCTTGGTTATGCAATCTTCAAGTGAAAATCATATTACCTTAGTTTTAGATCTTATAGTCATTTTAAAAGAAATTGCTTCAATTGCTCAAAATTTTACCTTGATGAAAGTCATTTTAAAAGAAATTGCTCAAAATTTTACTTCAATTTTACAAATATTTCAAAGGAAACTAAACAAAGATTGATAAGATAAAAAGTACTAAGAATCAATAGAGTATTTACACTATAATGTTTATTCACTTACTAGCAAAGGCATAAAAGGTTGATTCATTTAGAAATAAACACGCCTCTAAAAGCTTGGAAATAGTAAGTGGGTGGTTCTCAAGAAAACACCACTATTAATATTAAAGAAACATGTAAATCTCTGTATAAAAGAGAAAAAACTCATGCCCCATCTAGAGAATGATGTCCAAATATTATTTCTAGCTAGAGGTAATTTTGATATATGGGAATTTAAATGTTAAAATGATAAAGAGTTATTAAGAAGACAAACTTATTTTAAGTATCTTAATTTTAAAATCATTTTGCTAATGTTTGCTATAGTGTTAAAAATATGATATAGAAAAAAATTGATAGTGAAATATTATGATATCATAAAAGAAAAAAGATATCATTATTTCCTTTTATGGTTATTGGAAATATGACCTTCGTGAACTTGAGAGCTAAATTGATGAGTTATGGAAGCTAAATTGAGATTAAAAGTAATATTATGAACGTTATACACACATGCATGCATAAATGATATACATTTATACGAGGAAGATAAGTTGTGAAGCAATTGTGAGTTCATATTATTACAATACATGTCATGATTTATTTTATTATTATTGTTATAATTTTATGCACTATTGAATTTTATACTCAATGTTTGTTATTTGATGAACACAAGTCAGGGAAGTTTGGAAGAGAATAAGGATCACTAATGCACCAGTATAGTTAGGATACCTTGAGACTTCATACAAACATTGGATATACATTTTGATAATCAAACATATTCCTACTAGTTATTATTTCTATGCAACTATCATTATATAGTTATTAGTAGTAAATATTTTATGCATGAATATGGTTTATATACACCGAAGGTTAATGTTTATTAGTGGAATGTATGACTTATTGGTTTGATTGAAGAATAGCATCTTATAGACATGTGAATGTATGTCAACAATATATGCACATACTAGAATATGTATTTGTTCAGGGAATACTTGTAATAAAATATGTTCCATTGAACTTTATGATTTGGAAAAAAAGGTACATATCCATTGTAAGGTGATTAATAAATTTTAAATAAATAAAGGATTTATTAATCATTCTATGGGAGCATGTCTCTCTAAGATGAGTGTAACGCATCTTATAAGTAAGGAGTATTGTTTATACTTTATTATAGTGTTTTAGACCAAACTTAATCTTGACATAAGAAATTGAATTATTAATTAGTCTAATTTTACTTTAATTAATAGGTTTAAGGTTAAATTAATTAATTGGTTGAACTAATAGGTCATAATCATTAGTTTAATTAACATGTCTAAAATTAGCTTATTCAAAGTTCAAAAATTAAGTTGATCCAAATAACTAAAAAAGTGAATGCTCATGAAATAAGAATATATGCTTAATGGAAGAATGTAAAACATGTTGAATAAGAATGATATGTAAATTGAAATGCCACCATGAGGAGATTTACTTAGCTTTAAATCTATATAAAAATAATATATGAAGTTTTTATTGACTTAATTTTAACATATAAATGGAAAATGATGTTCATTAATGGGCATAAAAGGAACTAGCAAAATATTCATACAAACAAACAATAATAAGACAACTTATATTATAAAAAAAATCACTTCAAATATAGTTATATTATTACATCTAAATAAGAGAATGACATATTTCTACTTTCATATTCCTTTATATATAACTATTAAATTAAATGTGATATACATTATGGTGCATAACTTAATAAACTACTTTATAAAGCATCATTGATTATATAATATAGCTCTAATATCAAATAAATGATATTTTTATAGATTACGGTGCATAACTTATTAAACTACTTTATAAAGCATTATTGATCATCTAGGATGAAGCTATAATATCAAACAAATGGTGTTTTAAGGCTCTTAATGAAACTTTAAAAGACATCCTTAAAAGTTCATAAATGAACATACTTTGAAAAAAACTTGTTGTGGTATGATAGTTAACATACCTTAAACAAAAGATCCATGAAGAAAAATATGGATTAGTTAACATAGGAGTTTTGGTTTCCAAGGAAAATTCATGATTTAAGTGATTTTCAACTTACACTTTGAAGATCTATATGAACAAGCAAGAAATGGAAAGATCTTGACTCCATCTTCATCTAAACATGTATTTCTTTGATTTAACTTAAAGTTTCATGAAGACAACTGAAGAAATGACTTGAAAAAGTATTAAAAAATAAAGAAATGGATGGAGGAAAAGAAATGTGTTTCGGCCACAATTGAAGAGGAGGAAGAAAATAAGTGTATTAGGTTTAAAAAAACCCTAATTTTTAGATGGAATATGATATATATATAGTATGGGTGCAAAATAGCTTCCATATACTCATTTCGTAGGATTCTAGCCCCTTATGCATACCATTTGTATAAATACTTGTATTATACCATTTTTCTTCCTTTCTTTCATCAAAATATGTATAGAATACATCCTTTCCATTCAAATTTCATATTTTCCAAGTCATCAATCCATCAATCCATCATTTAATTAAATAAAATACTCAAATATTCTTCTCTCTCCATCCACTTACACCACTTTCTAATATTCTTTTCCTAATACCCATACCTCAGTATTTAATTATTTCCATCACATGTCTCATAATAATACTTTATTATTATCTCAATATATCCATCAAATACTCAATTATACTCTCAATTATTCAATAAATATAATTATGGCATCATCATTCCTATTTATGACATCATCATTCCTATTTATGACATCATCATGACATCATAAATAAAATTCACTAATCTTACTTTTCCAATATTTTCATATCATTGTATACCTTCATAAATGTATTATCAATCCATAATTAATCATTCTTAATAAAATTAAAATCATAATTAAGCTTATTCACTTACATCATGCTTACATCATCAAGGTTCATTTATGACATCATAAATAAATTTCTAAATTCCATTATACTTTCTTTTCTATACCTCTAAATCTTATGTTAAATAAATCATCTTAGACATATATATTCCAATTTCCTTATTTAATATTCAATTATTCACTAATTTCTATATGTATATATATTATATGTACATTTTTCATTCATATAACTCATTTATACGATCCTTAATCATACTTAATTTATAAATTATGCATACTCAGAATACAATCATAATTTATCTTTATTTTTCAATTACATGCATTTCCATGCATACGTAAATACTCTTGCCTCGATATACATGTAATTTATCGCTCGATCTAATTTTACACGTTCGAGCTTATTTTTTGCATTTAACTTAATCTACTATCATCTTATCATCATTTCCTAATCTCGATAGATATTTCCTATCATTATCATAATATTTATAATTTTCACCTTGAAATGCGTATTTTTTTCATAGTTTCATATCATTATCCTATTTTTGATCGTATAGGGTATAATTTCATCACCTAAATCATTAATAATTTTCACGTTAAAAATGTGGATATGAAAATATCTTCAAGGAAATCTACTCGAATGGTCAATGTATTGAGCAAATTGAGGGGCTAAAGAAGGAGCCTTCCTTCCTTAAACCCAAAACCACTATATACACCTAGACACCATACAAATCCCACCACATAAATGCCTTACAAATACCAAATCCTATTCTTTAAAATACTAACCAATCTCAAAGGTACTTGAATCTTAGGATATCATTTTTCAAGGTTTTTGGATGTCTGCTCAAAGCCAAACTCATTAAGGTGCTTGAACTAAATTTTCAAACATCACCCTCATCCTTAGTAGATACTAAAACCTACTATCACTACCATCATCATTCTTAGTTTGTAAAAATGTGTTTGACAGAGAAAGGTATAATTTAAAATTTTTTAAAAACATGTTTTACAATGAATACAACAATTCTATTCATTGAATACATCAAACAAAGTGAAGATTATTGAAGAAGAGATTGAAAAACTCACTTTTAAGCCTTCTTGTCCTTCTAAAAAATTGTAGCAAAATTTTTAATCCCCAAGGTAGAGGATCTCCAAACTATCCACACAAGCAATGAAATGATTAGTAATCAAAATTACAAGTTTTGTTTAGAGACTAGTAAAATAAAACAAAAAAGGAATGGATGAAGAGAAAGATGTATTTGGTTTCTTCTTATTGATCTTCTATCAAAAATTCAAATTAATATTCTTGTTCTTGAGCTTGTAATTGCTTGGAACTAAAAAAGGAAGGAAGCAGCCAAAATTCCTTGTTCTAGTAACTCTAAAAGTGTGTCAGATAACTTATAAACACCTAATTAGGTTTTAGGTTACTTAAGTCATATGCATGTGCATGTCACATGCTTGAGGCATGTGACTTGCATGTGCATGACTTAAAATCTCTATAGAAGCACATGACAATCATGTGCACTTCCTTTTAATTCATCACACATGAATAAGTCATGTGACAGTCACACATTGACTATTAATTAATTTAATTCTGTTCAAATCCGCATATACCATGCATGTAGAACATATCATCTTAAATCACTTGTATCTTGAGTTCTACTCATCAGATTTCAGTGATCTTGGTATTAAATCGAAGCTCTTTTCATGATCTTTCTAATAAATATGAAAAATCTAAGTTATATTATAACTATAAAACATTATTGCATTAATATCCATTCATGATTATTATTCTTCTTACATTTAGTGTGCAACCTTTTGGGTTCTTGACATGTTGGCAACATATGAATATATTATTAAACTTCATTTAATAAAATCATATGTAAATCAAGAGTGGTGTCTACTCATACATCATGACTACCCAAATATCAAGAGGTCATTAGTTTGACTATAACCCTTCCATATTAGATTCCATGCAATAAACTCCTTTCACCATCCACCATCTCATTTAGGTTTAAGTATGGATTGATGTCAACTCAATGCATAATCAAGTGTGTTAGATCATGCCTTAAATTTTATGTTTTATATACCATAATCTTTATTCCCAAAATGCCCTTATAAAACTCATTCATCAATGGATATTCTACTCTAGCAAGAGATTCCTGAATAAAGAATATTACATGAATCAATGAGATAAAATCCTTACATTTAATTTGAGGTATGAATCCTTTATTGATAAATAAATGCCTTCAACTACTTCACACTACATCCAACCTCCAAGTTATGAAGGCCTCCTATAGAGGAATAAAACATAGGAGTCAAAATATTGTGATCCATAATTAAGATAACCTTGTTATCTTAAGTCTTGAGGATACTTGCACTACTGATATGAGTGAGATATATTTAACAGACATAGATCAATTATCCATATGAAATCTCACTGGCAAGGCCTCCAATGAGTCAGTTCCCTACTGCTCATCCACATGTTAACTTTAGATAACTTTATCATGATGAATGAGAATCATCCCTTAAGAAAATATAAAATGTGTTGATCTTAATTGCATTAATAATATCCATTCTCATCAATACATTGATCAAGGATAATTTAGATATTTAACATTTGTATACAATAAGAATCTCATTTCATAAAGTCTTTATGAATTCCTTTGTACTGTTCCAATATCTTAGAATTCATTATCTAGTTAATAACCTTTCAAGCAAATTGAATAATGAATAATGCTTTTTATTGATAAATCATTCAATTACATATAATAAAACATGATGATCTAGAGCATACACTAACAAGCATCACAACCATAACATTGATGATTGTCACTCTCTCAATTAGGTCATTTAGGACCTTATAAACTCAAGTGAGCTCAAAGATCCTGAGAAATCCAAACCCTTTGCCAGGACAAACCTATTACCTAATTACAATAAAGCTAACCATATCTATATGATCTAGCTATGGTTTCTAGAATCCCTGGTTCTTAGATCTTTCTCTTCCTTTAATAATGAGAAGATTGCTCAGCTTCCTACTATTAGTTTTTGGCCCAGCAATGGGTTTAATATTGGTGTCATTGACATTGGGTATGATAGTTTAGAGAACAAGTCTACAGTTACGTAGAAGTTTGATATATCAAAATCACCCGAGGTTTAGAAATTAAAGAAGGGTGAGTCGGTCAAGACTCCTAAGGCAGCTAAGCTAGCACCTAAGACTCCCAAGTAGTAAAAACGATTGGGTGTTAACAAAATGTTTTCTCATGTCCACAATATAACTTATAGCAAAAATGTGTTTACTCCTCCCTACCTCAAGAAGAAGCTGGATGCTCTAAAGAGGCTAACCATGGATAAACCCATTATATATGAGGCTGGTCGAAGTAGTGCACCATCTCCATAACCTATTGATAAGGGTAAAAAGGTTGTTCAACCTAAGAATGTTATTATTAAGTAGTTGAAAAAGATGCATGCTAACATTAATATCTGGGACTTAGTATTATCTTCTAATAGCATCAATAAGCCATCATTAAGACACTTTCTAGCATGAGGATTTCTCCATCTACCTCTACATTTAGCATGAAGAGTTAGTTAGTTAACTAAGAGTTGAAGTCCAGCATGATTACTTTTACTGATGCAAATTTATTGATTGAGGGTATCCATCATAATAAGATGCTCTTCATCAAGGTGCATATCATGAACTTCTCCACTCCATATGTCATGGTGGATGATGATTCTCGCATCAATATCTGCCCACTCAAGGTATTACTTAAGCTTGAGATCTAGCCTTCAGATTTGAAGCCATCTAAGACTATTATCAGTGCATATGATAAGTCTAAGAAGGAGGTTACTGACACCCTCATTACCATTATCATAGTTAGGTCAATCAAATCAATGGTGGAGTTTATAGTTTTAGACATCCTAGTTTCCTTTACTTTGCTATTAGGTCAACTATGAATCCATCCACTAAGAGGCATACCATCCACCTTGCACTATAAGTAAGTTTCTACACAACGAGGGTGTAGTTACTATTGCTACTAACAATGAGGTTGCTTTAGCTTGCATTAAGGAAGATTTCCCCCTTATGATTGGTTTTCAGATCATCACCATTGGAGAACCTGAGTTATGGTCATACTAATCGAGCCCCACTATGGAGAAGATGTATAGAATATGAACTTTATACCTAGCAAGGGTATAGGCTAATACCAATAAAGTCTAGTGGAATTCAATATTCTTATAGTCATGTGGGAGGAGAGATATTGTATGAAGTTTGACCCTTACACCTCGAACAAGCCAGAGGAGTGCAAACTAGTTGCCTTTATCTAAGGACAGATCTAGTATGATCGAGATCTTGAGTTGCCTAACTTGGATGATTTCTACGACCAACAGTTCACCATCTTCAATGATGTTTATGACTTGTCAGTCTTGATGAGTTCTTAAGGGGTCACCACCACTTCTTCCACCATTAACCTTAGTGATGACTTCTGCAGCTTTGATGATGTTACCGATCTCATCACCAATTACCTTAAGTCAAAGCCCATTACAGTCACTGTGTTGGAAGCTATGCTACAAAGTTTGGATATGGGTAATCTACTATTTTGAAAGGTCTACGAGAACATCTCCACCTTAGTAGATAAAATCTTTGATGAGATTATGTATGAGGATGATGATGTCCCTATCTCTGTACTCTTTGATGATGATGTAATCCCTTCAAAGTTTAATGTAATGAAAATAGTTTTGCTTATATTTCTAATGTGTATTCTAATGGTATTGTGCATGAACATAAGCATTACATGAGCATTTTTTACATTAATGCCTCAAGTATAGAAATTATTGACATTGACATAGATGACAAGCCCTATCCTCTCTAGATTACATCTAACTTAACTCCTAATGAGAGAATAGAAACCATTAGAGTCTTACATTGACTCTTACTATAATGGTCTTAAAAGGTTAAAGAGGATATCTAAAAGTAGTTGAATGCTAAGGTCCTTGAAGTGGTTGACTAACCTAAGTTGTTGGCCAATTTGGTTATAGTTCCTAAGAAAGATGACAAGGTCAAGGTCTACATAGGCTATAGGAATCTAAACAAGGAATGCCTGAAGGATGGCTTTCCTTTACCTTGCATCGATGTGTTAGTTGATAGTACAGCCGCCAATGCTATGTACTCCTTTATTAATGGATTTTCTAATTATAATCAAATTCTCATGGTTATAATGGATGAGGTGAAGAAAACTTTCATCATAGAATAAGTGACCTATTGCTACAAGGTCATGCCCTTTAGTTTGAAAAATGCAAGTGCTACCTATTAGAGGGTCATAATAACCTTATTACATGATCTTATCCATGAAAAGGTCAATGTCTATATGGATGACATGATGGTAAAGTCTCCTACCAGAGAATAGCATCTAATTACTCTCGATAGATTTCTCATATGGGCTAAGAAGTACGGGCTTAGGCTGAATCTAATGAAGTGCACATTTAGGGTGATGTTTGACAAGCTGTTGGTTCATATAATCAGTCAGAAAGGTATTGAAGTAGATCCCGATGAGTTGAAGTTGATCCATGAGATGCCTATTCTAAGAAATAAGATAAAAGTCAGGAAATTCTTGGGATAACTCCAATACATCAACAAATTCAATGCTAAGATCATTACTATGTGTGAGCTGATCTTTAAGCTTTTAAGGAAGAACTAGCCTTTAGTTTGGGATGAGAACTATCAGTTTGCATTTGAGAGGGTGAAGCATTACCTCTCTAATAGATCAATTCCATAGCCATCTCAGTCGAGGGGAAACCATTATTACTTTATATAGCCTTAAAGGAGGAATCTGTAGGTACGATGATTGCTAAACAGATTACAGTTAGGATTGAACGTGTCATCTACTATTTGAGTAAGAAGCTAGTACCAACAAAGTACAAGTACAATATTATCAAGAAGTTATGCATAATTGTTGTCTAGGTTACTAAGAAGCTTAAATATTACTTTCAATCATACTAAGTTTAGACAATCTCTAAGGTCAATCCTATGAAGTACTTATATGAAGCTCCTTTATTGGTAGGGAAACTTTCCAGGTGGCTAATCATGTTATCATAGTTTGATATGTAGTACATCACTAAGAAGGTGATCAAGGGCAGAGCAATCATTGAATTCTTAACATCAAGGCTGGTGGATGATTCTGAGACTTTTTAACTAGACTTTCTAGATAAGCACTTGGGGGTAGTCGACATTCAGAATTACCAGTTTCACTTTGAGGTGCAATCAATAAAAGAGGTGCAGTAATAGGAATGGTGTTGGTCACTCCTGAAGGTGAACTAATCATGCTCTTAAAGTGGTTAACCTTCCAAGTCACTAATAATTGTCTAGGTACAAAGCATGTTTGTTTTTACTTGAAGTTCTACTAATGATTGGTGCTTAAGACATTAAGGTATTTAGTGATTTGATGCTAGTCATTCACCAGTCCAAAACCGAGGGAATGTTAGGGAAGAGAGGTTTAAGCCTTAAGTTGAATACATAAAGCTTATGATTTGCAATTTTAGCTCCTAAAAATTCATTCATACTTTGTAGGATAAGAATCAAATGGCTAATGCTTTAGCCACACTGGCTTTAGTTTATGAATGATTGTAGTGCCATATTCAACATGTGTTCATCAAGTAATCAAGGATCCCCTACTATGAGGGAGAATGGGTTATGGTGCTAGACTAGCAAGATAAGACTTTATGATATGTTGATATCGTGAACTTTTTAAGAACTGATGCTTACCTGGTATAAGCTAATAAGATAGACAAGTTGGCTTTGTAGAGGCTAGTAGCTAATTTTACCTGACATCAGAGTGTTCTTTATAAAAGAATAGTTAAGGGTTTGCAACTTTGGTGCATATCAAGAAAAAAGATTGAAATAGTTATGCATATAGTGCATGTTAATGCTTATGGGTCCCACATGAATAGGATTACCATATACAAAAAGATCTTGCACTGATATTATTTCTACTTACCATGGAGATAGATTGCATATAGTAAGTGCAAAGATATCATGATTGTTAAATTCATAGAGATTTAAGTCACATCTTGTGAGCGCCGGTTTCTGCCGGGGCCCAGAGTGAGGCTTGCGAAAGTCACGGACCGGGGACCGCACTTGGAACAAAAGTGTAGTCTTCCTAAGGGGTTCCCTTAGGGAATGTTACAGACTCGAAAGAGTCACAAGGGAGTCACCACCGGATGGTTCCGGATTGGTCCAACCGACCCATAATATTAGTGCTAGTTAAACCCTTCAGAGATTGGGTTCGGGTGGTGGAGATCTATTCTATGAGTTTCCAAAATCGATTTTACCATTTTAGTTAGGATTAATTATCCTAAGCAGGCAAACATGCAATTGTAATTGTAAGCACACAGCACGTCGTGTGAATTGGCGTTGCAAGGTTGCACGTAAAATGACATATAAAGCTATATGAAATTTAGATGGCATGGAATATGCATGTCATGTGATATAGTGATAAAAGTAACATGGCAGATGCATGACATGTGAGCGTGTATGACATATCATATGCATGTTATGGCAATCCTAATATGTAAGCACATATTATGACAAATAGTGTATGATGCTATGTGTTTTAACATTTTTGATTCATTTTAGCATTAGGTGTATAGCGTATGCAATGCGTATGCGGGATGAATGGCATTTCATATGCATGATATGTGAAGTGATACATGACATGGCATATGTTATGACATGGCATATGTTATGACATGGCATAATAAGTGGCATACCATATGCATGGTGTGTGTATGGCATACCATATGCATGATATGTATGATGGTGTAATACACGACATATGCATGACATGTTAGACGTATGACATACCAAATGCATGGTATGTGAAGTGATGCATGACATGGCATATGTATGGCATGTATAGTAGAATGTGCTTGTGTCATGTGGCATGACATGTGAAATGTTGTATTATAACGTGGCATGGTATAATTGTATGGCATACCATATGCATGACATACTCGAATGGCTGACATACTATATGTATAGCATGTGAAGTGAATGACATACCATATGCATGGTCATGTGAGATGATGAATGGTACATCATATGTATGACATGGCATAGTGGTGCGTATGTGAATGTGTATTCAATATAGTATATGTGTATGGCATATAGTATGATATGCGTAATAGCATACGTCATGGCATATATGTATGCATGATAAGGCGTATTGATTGATTGAGCGTATTAGATTGCGTGTTAGTGTATTTGCATATTTATATATATATGCATATGAAATACAATATGTTATGGCATACGGTATATGCATGGCATGCATAGTAGTGTATGCATGTGTCATGTGACATGGCATGTGACATGAATGATATAAATATTTAGGCAAATATAAATCATCCACGAATAAAAATAAAGGCCGGTGAAAGGGATCGAGGAAATTAGGGGATACAAATGAGATAGGGGGAATTAATTATTAAAGACTGAATAATAAATCCTATCCTATTACATAAATATCCTCGGATACATAATTTCCTGGGTATTAAGTAATACCCATTTTCTCCCTCGAGTTGCACGATCCAAAATGCACGATGGATTAATATGCAAAATAAATAAATAAATTCATTAGTAGTAAATGAATTTTGGATTTAATTGACTAGTCCAATACCATTTAAAAGTACGAACCAAGAGCCAAAATCCAGCAATTATTAGGCAATAATTGAAATAATAAATACAAGCCGGATCGTGAAAATTAATTTTAATAAAAATTATTTTAAGCAAAATTATTTTATTTGATCATGGAAAATTTAATTGGGAGGACTATTGTCACACATAATTTTGGAGATAGCCCTACGACTAATTAAAAACCAATCCTATCAAAAATCACATTTATACGATCAAAAATTGCATTTTATGGTAAAAATTAATTTTAAGGCCAAAATTAATTATGGAAAAATTATTTTATGACTTTTCCAAAATACCTGAGCTACTGTGAAGCTCAAATACCACTGGATATGTCAAAATACGGCCAGAATATGGCCTAAAATACAGTTTTCTGGAAAATTCACGAGGGATGTGCGTCGCGCATCAGGCGATGTGTGCCACATATTGACTATGTGTGGTGCACATTGCATGATATGTGGTGCACATCAGAGGCCAATCTGTACAAAAATTAAATCTATCAGTACAGAAATGAACTTTAGGTAAAAATATGCATCTTTAATGAAGACAGTACCTCATTTTGGGTTCGGATCAGCCTCCGGTTCATCAAACCAAACATTAATTAGGAAATTAATTAAAATAAATGATTTTAAGGCTAAAACCAAGTATATCTGGACAATATTTGACAGATCTAGAACCCCAATTGCATGGAGAAGCTACTGGAGTCGCTACAAAAATTAGATCAAAAAATGGTTCGGGCAAAAACCAAGTTTTTTTGTGAAAACCGAAGCCTATGTATGTTGCACATAAGCCTATGTGTGGCGGACATGGGCATATGTGTGGCACATATGGCAGAGAAAACAGAAGGAAAACTGAAAATTTTTCAGCAGAAACCCTAGATCTAACCCTGATCTAAGTAGATCAGACCTGAAAATGGGTTTTGCTTTGTGGATTTGCATCCAAATCAAGAAAAATAATTTTGAAGCTAAAATTATTTAAAATCTGGCTAGATTTAGGGTAGATCCAAGGCATCCAAGGCATGGAAGAGCCTTGCATGGCCTTGGATTGGTCAGATTGGATGAAAAACGGGAGAAAAATAGCCTTTTCTAGAAAATTTTGGGGTGATGTGTGCAGCACATGACCCCATGTGCCCCACACATAGGCTATGTGTGGTGCACATGAGGTGATGTGCAGCACATCCCCCACAGAATAGTGACAAAATGAAGAAAATTGAAGAAAACGAGAAATTTACCATATTCTGATAGAGTTTTCTTCTTGATCTTGCTTGATTCCTTGTTTAGGGAGCCTAAACTAACCAATTTTATCAGTAAATCCAAGTGATTTAATTAATTAATTAGGGGCCTAATTAATTGAGTGGAAATTTTGGCAGAATTTTTGGTGCCCTTAGAGAGCAAATTTTGGATCTGAAAAATGTTACCCGAGCTCTATATTTATAGAGCAATTTTTGGACGTGGCAATTTTATAATTTTGGCTTGGATTTGAAGAGATGTTCGCTACACATCATGTGATGTGCGCAGCACATCACTTTTGTCTCGATGTATGGGGCCCACTATGGTTGCTTCAGAAGTGTGCCTCGAAGCCTATAAGCGTTCTTTGATGTAAGGAACAACTTTGTAAAAGAAAGTTTTTCCAAATTCGGTCCCGAGAAGGCTCCCGACCAAACGTCTTTTCATGAAGTTACTATGCAACATGCTTAGCGCATAGTGCGATACGCTACGCTCGGTATGGGCAAAACCGGATGTGCACCATATGTCAAATGAAGTGCAATCAACATTTCGAGAAACTTTGCAGTTATAAGTTTTCTCAAATTCAGGCCCGAACACCAAGTTTTGGCTAATGGGCTTAATTTATGGTTTGCGACCCAATTTCGGCCCAAAATGGCATTTGCCGTGCCAGAAGGTTATTTCTCGCGTAGGTATCGACGGAAATGTGTTCTGCATGTCAAGAACACACAGATGGGCGAATTTGGGTGGTGCGCCGATCTAGGTACTATTCATGATGAATAGTGCCCTTATGGGCCCTACAGCACAAAAGAGCCTGGAAAGTGGTAAATAGCATGCCAAGCATTTTACCTCAAGTAAGGTAGTAGGTAAGATGCGTTATGTGTGTACAGAATACATCAAAGTGGACTATAGTGGGAAGCGGGCCCTACTAGTATTTAGCGGCCCCCACAGCGCGGTGAGTCTAGAAATGCGGCATTCGGGATGCCACGGGGTATGCCTTATGTAAGGCAACAACGGAATGTATTCTGTAAGTACAGAATACACAAAATAGGCTAACTGGGGAAGGCAGGCCCGCCTACGTACTATTCCTAATGAATAGTGACTTAGGTTCAAAATGTAATATTTTGCATTCTGTGTATCCTACCATGCGTAGGCAGGTGTGGAATGTATTTTGTAAGTACAGAATACACAGAGTAGACTACTAGAAGCTACGGGCCCCACGACGTAGTGGGCCCAGAAGATGGCATTTGTGATGCCAAGCACTTGCGTAAGGCAACTAGAAAATGTATTATGTAAGTACAGAATACACATAATAGGTTATTAGGGTCTGCGGGCCTCGTTTTTACCTAGTGGCCCCTACCTATGTACTATTCATGAGGAATAGTACCTAGGGCCAAAAATGCACTGCTTTGCATTTCAAACGATTTGCCTTACGTAGGCAATAGAGAAGGGTGTTCCGTACATATAGAACACTCAGAATAAGTGGCGGGTCCCACCAAGCGCCATGGTGGGCCCCACCAGTTTTGAAATGTTCTATACACTAGAACATATAGAGGAAGACACAAGGGCCTAAATGCATAATCGAGATCAATATTATAGATTAAATCCTAGCCAAATCAATAGAAATCCGAAATTATACAATGGTGAAAAGTCAGGGTCAACAATGTGATGCCTATGTCATGTCATTTTCTCACATGTCATGCTTATACCATGTCATTTTCTCACATGTCATACTTATGCCATGTCATCTCACATGTTATGCTTATGCCATGTCATCTTTTATATGTCATGCCTATGCTATATCATCTTTGCATATCATGCCTACGTCATGTCATCTTTTACATATCATGCCTATACCATGTCATCAATCACATATCATGTCTATGTCATGTCATCTTTTCACATATCATGCTTATGTTATATCATCTCACATGTCATGCCTATATCAGGTTTTATTTATCATGATTGCTATATCATGTTGCCATGCCATGATTGCTATATCATATTTTCCATGCTATATCTATTGATTGTTGCCATGCTATAATGCATTGTATGCTTATTTCATGCTTATGAATGCTTGCCTGCCTAGGATAATTAACTCGACTAAAATAGTAAAATCAAACTTGAAACTCTAAGAGAATAGATCTTCAAGGTTTGACCTAGCACTCATGCTATGGGTCGGTTGAACCAAATCTAGAACCATCCAATGGTGACTCCATTTTATGACTCTTTTGAATCTATTTCACTCCTTAAGGTAGTCCCTTAAGAAGATTACACTTTTTCTCCAAGTGGGCTCCTAGTACCATCTATCAGAAGCCTTGCTCTGGGTCATAATGAAAGCCTTGCCTACAGTGGTGACTCTACTAGGGACCTACTGCGAAAGAGTGGTGGCATTGAAATCTTAGAGTTTTATATTGATTTCCCTATTCTAGTCAGGTTAGTTGTATTGCATATCATGTACATAATTTGCATCTATACACCATCATTTGTCCCTTGTCAAATCGATGATTATGGGTGAGTGAGTACCTTGGACTCCATTTGACTTCTCTGGAAAATAAATATGCCTTCACCACTTGATACCTTCTATTGAGGACCGTCGATGATTCCTGGAATGGATAAACGCTAGGTATAGTCCTATATTGATGATTCCATTTAGTTGGTTAGGTTATAGATAACGTGGCAAGGGACCTTAGCCTATTCTTACTAGACTAAAGCCCATCTAGCTAACCATATCAATATTCTAAAACTAGGATCTTTTATTCAAATGTTATATGGATCCATGTCCTATTATATCAGTGGATTTGCCTAAATCCAACCACTTCCTACCTTGTATTGCTCTACTAAGAGTCATAATCTTTTCATGATTTTGTGTTGGTTGCATACCTCATGCCCATTCCATTCGCATTCTCTTAAATTATAATATGATCATATGATCTTGCCTTACTAAGAGTCAGAATCTTTTCATTATTCCATATTAGTTTATTTTTATAAATTTAGCTCCAGGAGAAGCTAGGGATCTTAGTACCATCAATGGGTGATCCACATAGGTACGTACCTTATAGTTATATGAGAAGAGGCTACACATTCAATGAGGTGAGGATGTTGACATTCAATTGCTGGGCTGAGTGGATGAGAGTCATCCTTAAGAGTGAGGTCAGGTGGACCTATCTTTGGTAGCACATCCAGCAAGTGATTGTAAGGATGTATGTAGATTGCATTTTGCTATTAGGATTTAAATGTTCCACTCATTATAGTCTTACCATAGTCAATCATCAGTATGGTCATAGATAGATAATCCCTTGATTGATAGAGTTTGAGTGAGGATGATTGTTGTCCTGCTTCCTAGAGCATATGGAGAGGACCTGACCTTATCGTAGGATCATGTCAATAGAGACCCTTATAGCTAGATCTACCATAGATGATAAGTATAAGTTATGGGTGCTGCACTACACTTAGGATTCTATACTATATAAACTATTGGGTAATCAAATTATATGTAATAAAGAAAGATAATGCTTTATGTTTGAGATTAGTATTACTTATGGCTAAGTTCATGAACATGCATTCCATTTGCATTGATGAAATTAAACATTTGTATGAAAAATATTAAAAGTAGCATAGAATACCCAATATGCATCAGACTTAACCCCTGTCATTAATCAATCTCATGCAGGATTTTTTAATTAATTATTTTAATGCTCTCCTTTTGCTTTTAAGAGCTCTAACTTTTATATGAGCCATCCAAGTAGATTTTTAACTCATCGAGTAACAATTTGTCTGTCTTAACTTTTATGTGAATTGCCTGTGCATGTTTTCAGCTCATCAGACTTTTATTTTATTTTTACTCTTCCTTTTATCTTTGCTCTAGATAAAATACATCTTTAGTCAATTGAGGTTGACAGGTTTAAATAACTCATTCCTTTCCAAGTCTAAGATACAGACAACACCTTTGGATAAGATCTTCACAACTAGGAATAGGCCTTCCCAATTAAGTCTAAAATTTCCATGCAGGTTGCAAATAGCCACTCTAACTTACTTCAGAACCAGATCACCTTCCCATATGGCAACAGGCTTGACCTTCTTTTGAATGCATTCGCCATGCATTTATTATAAACTATACATAATAAAGAGTCTTAAGCTGCTTCTCATCAATAACAACCAATTGTTTATATGTAGCCTTCTTCCACTCAACCTTTAGTAATTAAGCTTCCAGAACAATTAGAGGTGATTTCAGTTCCACCTCAACTAGCAATTCAACTTCTGTCTTGTAAACCAAAGAATATGGGGTAGCACCCTTAGGACTCCTTGCAATGGTTTTATAACTCCATAAAGTAAATGGTAGCTGCTCATGCCAATTTTAATAAATCAAAACTGTCTTGGCCAATATCCTCTTAATTGTCTTATTACTCGCTTTAACTGCTCCATTAGCTTGAAGGTGATATAGTGAAGATCAATGATGCTCAATCCCATATCTCTATAGTAAGTCAAACACTTGGCCCTAGAACTAGACTCCATTATCAAACACTAAGTAATATGATGACTTATATCGATATATGAGATTCTTCTATATAAACTTGGCAACCTACTTTACCCTCAGTTTACTATAGGATTCTACCTCCACCCACTTAGAGAAGTCATCAATGGCCACTAATATGTATCGATGCCCATTAGAAGCATTGTTGGTTTGCGTAGTGATTAAGCAGCGAAAGAAATTTAAAATTTTCATTTTAAAACAACAAACCAAAAGATGATCTTTGCATCAAAACACAGAGAAAATAGTTTAGAGATTAGAAGCGACAGTTTGATAGTAACTCTTACATTCAATGCAGATGTCCTTCGTTCTT